>JAVKPL010013180.1:0-68975 GCA_032173675.1 Gastrolobium villosum | reverse complement strand
CCTTCAATGGTTGAGGGAGAGGAAGAGAATATGGTGGTAGGGGTGGGTTTGTGGTGGCAATGGTTAATGAGGGAAGTGTGTGTGTGAGAGTAGAAAAGAAAATAGAGAGGGAGATGGTGATGATGAGGGAAGGGGAAGAAGAGAAGAAAATGAGGAGAGGAGAAATGGGGGTGGCGGCGCGGGGTGAAGGTGGGAATGGGGTGAAAATAGGGTTCCCCTTTTTAAAAATCTGGACGCGACTCCCGCGCTCACAGTGCCATTCCCGCGCTCTCAGCGCGGGACTCACTGTCTTTTTCTGATGGTCCACGCTGCTAGCGTGGGAACCACGCTATCAGCGTGGACTTAACAACTTCTTTTTTTTTTGTCCACTGGGTTGCCTCCAGCAAGCGCTTGTTTAACGTCACGAGACAAAAATTGTCTCTCTATTCACAGGTTCTCCATAGTAAAACTTGAGCCGATTTCCATTTACCTTAAAGGATCTCTCATCATCCAGGGGAGAGATTTCAATGGTACCATATGGAAATATATTTTTCACTATAACGATTGGAGTTTTGAATGCAGTTCTGTACGCCCAAAGTGCATCATCAAGCTTTTTGGCCCAATCTTTCCTAGAAATCCCTACTGTCTTTTCTAGGATTCTCTTTATCTCCCTATTGGAGACTTCCACTTGCCCACTAGTTTGGGGATGATATGGTGTGGCTATCCTGTGTCTCACCCCATATTTAACCAACAAACTCTCAAAATGTTTGTTACAAAAGTGAGTACCCCCATCACTAATGATAGCTCGAGGCACTCCAAACCTTGTAAAAATATTTTTCCTTAGAAAATTTACAACCACCTTAGCATCATTAGTGGGAAGAGCAGCAGCTTCTACCCACTTAGAAACATAATCCACAGCAACAAGGATATACTGGTTGGAATAAGAAGATGGAAATGGACCCATAAAATCAATGCCCCAAACATCAAATAGTTCCACCTCTAAAATATTATTCAGAGGCATCTCATCCTTGCGTGAGATATTTCCTGTCCTCTGACATTTATCACATTTTTCTACGCAATCTCTTGCATCCTTAAAAAGTGTTGGCCAGTAGTAACCGCTTTGCAAAACCTTCTGCGCGGTTCTATTGCCCCCAAAATGGCCTCCATAGTTAGAAGAATGGCAATGCCATAAAATCTGGCTCACTTCAAACTCCGGAACACATCTGCGAATGATCCCATCAGCACATTGGAAATATAGATGTGGATCCTCCCAGAAGTATCGCCTTACATCTCGCAGAAATTTCTTCTGTTGTTGCCTTGTAAGGTTAGGAGGCAACTCTCTTACCACTTTGTAGTTGGCAAAATCTGCGAACCATGGAGGAACAAAGACTGCCATCACCTTCTCATCAGGAAAATAATCATTGATTTCTTTTTCTGAACTATCTTGTAGTTCTTTTGCCTGAATTCTAGAGAGATGATCAGCCACTTTGTTTTCTACTCCAATTTTGTCCCGAATTTCCAAATCAAATTCTTGAAAAAGTAGCATCCACCTTAACAATCGTGGTTTAGCGTCCTGCTTAGTCATCAAAAACTTAATAGCAGAATGGTCAGTAAAAACAACAATTTTAGATCCTAACAAGTAAGGTCTAAATTTGTCCAGTGCATAAACTACTGCTAACATTTCTTTCTCAGTTGTTGCATAATTAATCTGAGCATCATTCAAAACTTTGCTAGCATAGTAAATGACATGTAATAATTTTTCCTTACGCTGACCAAGGACTGCACCAATTGCATAAGCACTGGCGTCACACATGAGTTCAAATGGAAGGTTCCAATCGGGAGCTGTAAGCACTGGAGCTGTAGTAAGCTTTTCTTTTAACACATGGAAGGCCTTTGAACAAGCATCGTCAAACACAAATTCAGAGTCTTTCACCAAGAGTTGGCTTAATGGTTTAGCAATCTTGGAGAAATCCTTGATGAACCGCCTGTAAAAACCTGCATGTCCTAGGAAACTCCTAACAGCATTTATATTTACAGGAATGGGAAGTTGTTCAATTAACATTAATTTTGCTTTATCAACTTCAATCCCTGCATTAGAAATTTTGTGTCCCAGCACTATACCTTCAGTTACCATAAAATGGCACTTCTCCCAATTTAGAACCAGATTTGTCTCATTACATCTTTTCAGAACTTTAGATAAATTGTTCAAACAAAAATCAAAATTAGAGCCAAAAACAGAGAAGTCATCCATAAATACCTCTAGACCTTTCTCCACCATATCAGAAAAAATGGACAGCATACACCTTTGGAATGTGGCAGGTGCATTGCAGAGGCCGAATGGCATTCTTCTGTATGCAAAGACTCCAAATGGGCAAGTAAAAGCTGTCTTTTCCTGGTCT
This sequence comes from Gastrolobium villosum, assembly GCA_032173675.1. Taxonomy (NCBI): domain Eukaryota; kingdom Viridiplantae; phylum Streptophyta; class Magnoliopsida; order Fabales; family Fabaceae; genus Gastrolobium; species Gastrolobium villosum. The sequence continues at coordinate 66,597 of JAVKPL010013180.1, read as the reverse complement.
TCAGGAGCTACAGGTATTTGGTTGTAGCCTGAATACCCATCCAAGAAGCAATAATAAGAGTGGCCCGCCAATCTTTCCAGCATTTGATCAATAAAGGGTAGTGGGAAATGATCTTTCCGTGTAGCTGTGTTCAACCTCCTGTAATCAACACACATTCTCCAACCTGTGATAGTTCTGGTTGGAATCAACTCTTGTTTTGCATTGGTAACTACTGTTACACCACCCTTCTTTGGCACTGTTTGAACCGGACTTACCCACGCAGCATCAGAAATTGGGTAAATCATTCCTGCATCAAGAAGCTTTACAACCTCTTTCCTTACCACCTCTTTCATTGTTGGGTTCAATCTCCTTTGTGGTTGTCTCACGGGTTTAATATCATTTTCCATGAGAATCTTATGTGTACAAAAAGAAGGATTTATGCCCTTCAAATCAGCAATAGACCATCCTATTGCGGTCTTATGAGCTTTTAAAACTTCCACCAGCTCCTTCTCTTGACCTTCGGATAGATCTTTGTTGATGATTACCGGATAAGTATTACCATCTCCCAAAAACACATATTTTAAAGTGTCTGGTAATGGTTTCAACTCAACTTTAGGGGCACCAACCTCTATGTCTTCAGCTTTTTCTTTCAGCACCTCCACAGTAATTCCTTCTTTTTCAAAAGGTACATAATCACGAGCCTTCAACTCATAATCAATCTCTTGAGGTCGTTCTTTCTTGTGTTGAATTGTTTCATGAATAGAATCAACCTGGAAACAATCATTATTTTCAGCAGGTCTCTTCATAGCTTCTGAAACATTGTAGATAATTTCCTCATCGTTCATTCTCAGTTTAATCATCCCTTGTTCAACATCAATTAAGGCTCGGGCTGTAGCCAAAAAGGGTCTTCCTAATAACATGGGTTTCTCACTTCCTTCTCCCATATCTAATACCACAAAGTCTGCAGGAAAGATAAACTTATCAACCTTGACAAGGATATCTTCTATGATACCATTAGGTTTCCTTACGGATCTGTCAGCCAATTGGAGTGATACCTCGGTAGGTTTCAATTCCTCAATCCCCAATGATTTGTAAACTGAAAAGGGCATTAGATTAATGCTAGCCCCGAGATCACATAAAGCTTTCCCAATGCCAATATCACCAATAGCAATAGGGATATTAAAACTCCCTGGATCACTAAGCTTATCCGGAATTTTCTGCTGGATAAAAGCACTACACTCTTCAGTGAGTGTTACAGTTTGGCATTCCTGCAGTTTTTGTTTCCTGGATAAAAGATCCTTCATGAATTTTGCATACCCCGGCATATTTGCTAGGGCTTCAGCAAAAGGAATATTGATATGTAGTTTCTTGAAAATGTCCAAGAATCTATCATAATGTTTGTTGTAGGCTCCCTTCTTGAATCTTTCTGGATAGGGTGCCTTAGACATAACATATTCGTGGCTTAACTCATGCTTTTCCTTTGCCACTACTGGTTGTTCTTCAACCTGCTCTTGTTCAATCCTGACTTCCTTTTCTTTTTCTGGTACAATTACCTCAATCTCTGGTTCAATTGCTTCCTTCTCTTGTTCCTCTTTCCCTTTTTCTTCCAAATTCATAGGTGGTTTTGTTGGAACTGTCAGTATCTTACCACTTCTTGTTGTAATTTTAAAATCCATACCTGATCCTTGAGTCCTCCGTTGAAAGTTGTTGTTACCACCAGGGAAATTTTGATTTCGCTGGAAGTTTTGTTGTTGAGGACGCTGATCGTACCAGATCCCATTCACCTGTAATTGTTGAAGTGAATCTTCGGATGATGGATTCGGACACTCACTGGATTCATGACTTTCTTGGCATTGGTCACAAATCAGTGGAGTTGTTTGAACCTTTGACACTTGAAACTTGTCAAATTTTTCACTTAAACTGTCAAACTTTTTAGATAATGATATTACATCACTATCTGCTGGTTTTGTTACTGCTCTTTGTGTGGGAACTAGCACACTTTCATTTTCATTTCTTGCAAGCTTTTTGATCAACTCAATAGCCTGCTCAGATGTGCTTTCCCGAATAGAACCTCCAGCGGCACTATTTATTATCATCCTTGTTTCAGGGGTGATTCCATTGAAGAATATCACCACTTTTCTGTCATCATCTCCTTCGTAATGTGCACATTTCCTGTTTAGTTCCTGGAATCTGTTCCATGTTGCACAGAGTGATTCTCCTTCCAACTGGCGAAAGTTTGTGATTTCATTCACCAGCTGATTATATTTCTCCATGGAGAAGAAATGATCAAAGAATTTGCTGGACAAATCTTCCCATGTAAGGATGCTGTTTGCTGGCTGTCGTTCGATCCACCTCAATGCTTTTCCCTTAACAGCGAAAGGGAACAACCGAAGCCTGATAGCATCTGTAGATACTCCATTGTGTTTGGTTGTATCACAGACCATCAAGAATCGGTCTATAAACTCATGTGGATCTTCATCATCAGCACCAGAAAATTGAACCCTTTCCACCAAAGAAATTAATGATGGCTTGAGTTCAAAATTGTTGGCCTCTACATTCGGCCTTACTATGCTTGAATTGGCCCTATTGAATACTGGAGTCAGAATTGTATTCAATAGTCTTGGAGGTTGATTGTTGGCATTTCCTCCTCGTCCATGACCAGCATTGTTGTTTTCTGCCATCTCTTGAATTGGTTGTAAAGGTATGTGCTTCAAATCTTCCCAAATGATCTGTCTAGCAGCCTTCCTTAGTTGCTTTTCTGTCCTTGTAATTTCAGAATCTATTACAAAGTCTTTAGGCGGAAGTCTACCTCGCATAAAAATCAGAGAAAATTATTAGTAGCACCTGAACAAAACAAAACAAGATAAAAAGAATAAAGAATAGGAATCTAATCTCAAGAATCTACGGTTATTTGTAATATTGAAAACACAATCCCCGGCAACGGCGCCAAAAACTTGTTGCGAACTCGGCAAGTGCACCGATCGTTCCAAGTAATAAAGTGATAAATAAGATCGTCTCCACAGGGATTGGAAAACAATTACTACTATAACCAGTCCTCTTAAGTTAGATTAATCGATTTGTGTTTCCACACTATGGTAACTAATTAAAATGTAAAGACTTGTTTTTAGGTTTTCCTGAAAAAGACTTAAAATAAACGAAGAAATGTTTTTGTAAACGAAGTGATGAAGAATACTGTAGCCAGGGTACATTCACCAATTGTTCCCAATTTTACTTTGGATTGATTCACAATACTTATCGAAATTAACAATTCAGACAAATTATCATCTTTTAGAAATAATTAGTTAGATCCCAATCCCTTGGTGATCTAACCCTTTACTTCAGTTGGAACCCTAATACCTTAGTAATCCCGCCTGAAAATAAGCATTATGTAGATAAATTTCACGACTGCAATCCATACAAGTCTATTCCTAGAACATGCATGGAGAGTCATCTTTATCCCCTTTCAGGATCAGTATTCCAATATTCCTATTGCGAACCCTAATCCCCAGAATATCATTCCCTATTAGGTTGATCAGATCTAACAGAAATAATATCAATACGCGCAAGATAAAGATGAAATATATTAAAATCAATACATATAATGATTCAATCCTTGTAACAATTGTTCACAAAGGGATCATGCCCCTGACTACAGAAATAGATCTAGCCAATCAACATCATGATCGCTGATCTGATTTCAACATGAACTGAAAATAAAAATAGAAGAAGAAGAATACAAGAACGGAATGACGAACGCGAAGAACGCCCTCCTCCTTCAGCCGGATCTGCTCCTTCTAGGTCTTGTGGTGTATTCTGATGTCCATTTTCTTCAAAGGTTGAGTCTCTTTTTATAAGAGACTTTGACCTAATTTGCAACATTTGATTTTTCATATTTTTGCGCCTCCCACGCTCAGAGCGCCACTCCCGCGCTCAGAGCGTGGGAGTTTCTGCCAGATTCTGCCCACCCGCGCTGATGGCGCGGATCTCGCGCTCTCAGCGCGGGACCTTCTGCCACATTTCCTCCTCCCACGCTCAGAGCGCCACTCCCGCGCTGTGAGCGTGGGAACCTAGGTCTCTTTTGCAATGTTTTTGCCTTCTTATATGCATTTTCCTTGATATTCAGACTTTGGATGTTTTTAATCTTTTTCTCTGCCTTTCTTACATTGATTGAGTCACTTTCTTCTTCTTTTCGTCTTGTGATTTCCTATATGATGATCACATAGCAGACCTGCGATCACGAAAAACAAGAACCACCTTGTACTTGTCACTCACGTGATCATAACCAAAACCATCAAACAAGGTAATATTTTGACCATCTACATACAATGACGGAGTTTTTCTGGACAACAACCTTGTAGATGGGTTCCACAACCGGGCATGGGTTTTGCTTCGATGAATGAAACACACCAACCCATTGTAGGACCCACAGAGTTCGTAATTGTGCCTCATGATGAAGTCAACATCCTCAGAAAGAGTTAATGGGTTGTTAAACATTGATTTCACGGAGCGAGATGCTAACTCTCTGTGGCCGTTTCTGGTGGGTATCAGCAACCGGTGGTGGGTCAAGGTTGGATCCACGGTGGACATAGATAGGTGCAATTTTGCGAAGTAGGTATCGGAGATCATTGACTTCCGTTGCTTGCACACACACCTGCATAGCAAAAGAGACCTCATAGGGAGCCTCAACAGGATTTCATATATGAGGTCGCACGGAAATAGTGCTTGTGGCGGCTCGTCCTTCTCACTCGCCATCATCGTTTATTAGTTGACTTGTCTCACCCCAGTTTATTATAGACTAGGGTTCATGGGTCCCATTTAGTATTATAGAGGAAATTGGCAAGTTTGCTGACGTGTCATTTTCTCCTTCACTTTCAGTTTTATGTTCACACCATAAAATATTTAAAACTTTTCCTTCTTTGGTAAATTGGTAGAAAAGAATAAAAAATAAAAACAGAGAAAAATTATACTTACAACTTTTTTTACAACCTCTTACAACCATATCTTAACACCGTTGATTTCCTCCAATCAACGGTTATCATTTATTGTGAATTAATAATTAATTAATGAGTTTAATTTGAAAAAATCATAACCGTTGATTGGCGAAAATCAACGCTACCTCATAAAAATATATTAAATAAAATTGAATTTATAATTAAATTCAATTGCAAAAATATGTTAACAATTGTTGGTGGCAGACAACTTATTTAATGTCCCACTATTTTCTGAAATCTTGATTTTCAATTTTGAATTTGAATTTTAAATTTTAAATTGGAATTTTGAATTTGAATTTTAAAGGGTGGGAAAACATTTGAACAATTGTTGTGGCAGACACCTCATTTATTATCCCATTACTTTTTTGTTAAAAAATAATCATTAAAAAAACGAAAATATTTTGTAGAAAATGCAAATATTTTGTGTATAAATAGGATATGTGTTATTGATTTTTTCATTTGGTAATTAACTTATGTGTACATATTTCTTCTATTATCTATGTGTTTATCTTCTTCATCTTCTCATATTGTTATTCTATCACATGAACATGTACTATTTTTTTCTTTTTCTCTTTTGCACACAATAAAAAAAATAACTAATTTAATATCTATTTAAAAAGGATAAAAAGAGTTTCCAAAAAAAAAGGATAAAAGAATTTCAAGCATCTAATTTAAAAACAAAATATTTACTGTTTTTTGAACGCTTGGTTTGTAATTTTAAAATTTAGATTCTAAATTCAACTCAAACAATATTTTTAAAAAATTTAATTTAAAAATAAAATATTTACTGTTTTCTTAAATATGTATTTTAAATTTTGAATTTCATTTAAATTTTAATTTTGAATTTGAATTTTGAATTTTAAACTTTTTAATGGTGAAGAAATATTTGGACAATTATTGGTGGTAGACAGCTCATTTGTTATTCCATTACTTTCTACATAGGTTACTATTAACCATATCAATGCTGATAAAAAAAAAGTATTTTGCTAAAAAAATAATCATTGAAAAAATGAAAAATATTTTCTAAAAAAACACAAGTATTTTGTGTATAAATAGGAAACTTGATTTTTGTTTGTTGTTTTCTGTTTGCTTCTGTTGATTCATTCCGTGAATCAAGTGAAATAGGAAAAAATTTCATAAAAACTTAGAAACCCATTTTTAATGCTTTGTGCTTCCCCATATGGGAAGTGGCAACCAAGAAGTATAACATATCAGCAACACTGACCAAAATACCACTGTTTATCAAGTTTTTTACCTAAATGCTACGTGAATAAAGTTATTTCCCAATCTGCCACTGGGGCAAGTTCGCTACCCGGTGTAGCGAATTCGGTTTGCTCACGTGTCACGTTTCTAATGGACACCAAGTTCGCTACCTAATGTAGCGAACTTCTTATTTTTTTTAACTTGATACTTGTTATCCACTAGAAATGTGACACGTCAGCAAACCAAGTTCGCTATACGAGATAGCGAACTTGCCGTCGTGGCAGATTGGGAAATAACACTGTTCGCGTGGCATTTAGGTAAAAAACATGGTGAATAGTGGCATTTTGGTCGGTGTTCCAACATATCACTTGTAAAGCTTCGGCTTCAAGACATCAACCTAGTGGTGCAATATTGATTTCTTCTTTTCTCCCTCAGTCACTCACCTTTCTCTGACGAAAGAATACATTATTTGATGCATTTATAGTCTAAATATCTCGACATAGGTGAATTTGGAAAAATGTATTTTATAATTATAAATGAGTCAAGTCAAGCCTTTAATATTTCATAAACAAGTCAAGTCAAGCCTTTAATTTAGCTCGTACCAGGCCAAGCTCAAAATATTTTTCATAGGCTTGACTCGTTTAAGCTAGGGCTTGGTTCGTTTAAGCTAAAGTTTGGCTCGGCCCAGTTCATTTACACCCCTAGTAGGGAATCTATTTCTAATAATTTATATATTAATTTAATTTTAAATAATTAACTTTTTGTGTGTTATGAACCATTCTAGCATATCAACATCCATTTCTTCAATTTTAGGATTAAGATATTTATAATATTTTAAAAAAATACTTAGTCTTAAGCAATTCATATGATTAAATTTAAAAATGGAATTGTTTGTCTATTTTATGTACTTGACCATTAAAGCCAACTAATAATATTGCTCATATAATACTTGAGCAAACATATTTGACAATTGATATCATCTATTATGTGATCAGACTTGTTTTTTTATTTTATTAAAAGATAATGTAGTTTGAATTTATTTAAAAGATATAAAATATGAAATATATTGAAAATATATATGATAAGTGAATTTATAGAATGTAGATTTAAACATAATCAAGTTGATTTTATTTCTTTCCCCACAAAAAAGTTGATTTTATTTTTTAGTCAATCTTAAATACATTTTATATTTATTTAAATATCAAGATATAATAATCAGATAAATATCAAATACAATAAATAAGATAAGAAGAACAGAATTAGGATTTCAAAATTGAATAACAATTAAATTTAAATATGAGAAAATTTATTTTATTTTCTTATAATCTAAAATATATTTTATGTTTATCTAAATATTATAAATAAATTTAACTTTATTTTATAGTCAATTCAATTAATTTGAATATTTTTTATTTTTCTATATTATATTATAATGTAATTTATATAGTATAATTTATATATTATGAATATTTTGATTAAATTATATAAATTTATGTTTTAATTAATTGGGGAAGGATATATTTACCACAAAAAAAGTTTACCACCTTCACAGCGACCTAATCACCGTTAATTTTCTTCAATCTAACGGTTATAATTTATTGAAAATTAATTGATCGCATTTATTAATTAATTATTAATTGCCAATAAATCTGATAAATTAGATCCGTTAGATTGACGGAAATGAATGGTGATTAAGTTGGTTGTAAAGGTGATAAGTTTTTTTTGTGGTAAGTATATCTTGCCCCTAATTATAAAATCTAAAATATACATCAGTTCGACTTTCACCCAAAAACAAAATAAAAATAAATTATGGCTGCGCCACTGTTCTTAGAAATCTATGATTAGTGATACCCATTTCTCAAAGTTGCACCTTCATTGGGCAACTATGGATGCTTCCCTCGTTTGTTATTGTGCGCCTTGAAGTAGAACCAATACCATTTCATATGTTGCTCCGGTAACTCTTCAACCACTCAATAACCTGATATGAACCTCAATCATGAAGGTGGTGGAGGAAGTCTCGGAGGGGAACAAGGAGAGCAGGTAGGAGAAGATGGAACCGCTGGGAGAGAGGACCAAGACCAAGTCATAAGAAGAGGAAAGAGAGTCAGAAAAGAAGCTGGTTGGACGACTTTGTCATGGGGACACGTGGGAGGTTAAGTGGCTGATGGAGAGAAGTTACATATTACCTAAGTGGGCTTGGAGCCACACCCGGCCCACTCCTTTAGTAACGGCTTTTAATTAAATAATGGGTCTTGACACTGATCAGCCCAATTAGTAGTTATCAATTTGTATTGCTATAAATAACACTCTTTTAGTAACGGCTTTTAATTAAATAATGGGCCTTGACACTGATCAGCCCAATTAGTAGTTATCAATTTGTATTGCTATAAATAGTTGAAGGGGAATATGGTGTAGGTATCCAATGACTGATAACCGAATTCTCTTCTTCCCTTTGTAATTTCTGGAGTTGCCGGCATTCCTCGAATTGTCGTTCAAAACCATTACATGATGAGTATGATGGAGAAGCTTTTCCTTGATAGAGGGATTGACACGGCTAGCATGATGGCACAATTTCCACCACCCCCTACACAGGCTGGTCCATCTATGGCTCCTACTACGGATGCTGCTCCTGCCACTGATGATGCTGATGATGTTGTTCTTGCAGATCTTGAAGTTGATGCTGTCATGGATGACGCATAATTTCATTTCATTTTCACTATCACCCACTGCACAGTGCCAGATCCTTAGGCAACTCATTTTGATGTTTTGAGTACATTGTTGATGATTATGGTTACCTTTTGACTCTTGTTCAGTATTTTCATGATTATTCTATTTTTACGATTTAACAAATGTGTGTTTGTGTTCCATCTGGCAAAATTAGCTTTCATCTAGTATAGTTTGTTGCTGAGGACAGCAACATTCTAAATCTGGGAATTGTCGCATGGCATGCTGAATGCGAGATTTGATAATTTCCGCGGAACTACACCATGGAAAAGACGTCTAAACAGAAATTTTTCTAAAAAGGGGAGACATTTTAACCCTCAATTTTTGTTTATTTATTTTATTTACTGTTTTCTTTATCAAAAAACAATTAAAATTCCTGAATAAGCAGTTCCAGAATGTTTTAAGCTTACTTAGTGAGTAACATGATTTAGTTAGATGAAGCATGATATCTTGGAGCACTTAATTGTTTTTATCTGAGAATGATAATTGCTCGTTTGTATAACTGTTTTGGTGAAAATTTTGGATAATGCTTGATGTAAAACTCTGAATTAAAAATTCTAGTTTGAACTATAACTGTGAGGATTTGAGCCTAAACAAGAAACTCCTTTTAGAGAGGCCTCACTGTAGTAGTTTCTAGAACTTGGATTGTTTCTCTAGCTTGCATGCATTACTGATATGATAAAGGCAATTATTCTTGTTAAGTCTAGAGCCAAATAGCCTACCTAAAAGATTTTCCATTGATAAACCCTTTTGAGCCTGAAACCAATTTATTCAGAAACCCTATGAATATTGTTAACTCTGTTCCATTGACACACCTTGAGAGAGAGATTGAAATGCTAAGTCAAAAACAAAAATCAATGTCCTTCTCAGAGAAGGAGAAAAAGTTAAGAAAAGAACAATAGAAAGGGTTGAGAAATCAAAAGATAGCTCAAAAGACAAAAGAAAACAAAAACAAAGGTAGTGAAAAAAAGGAAAAAGAATCCCAAAGATGTCAAAATGACATAATTGAAGAACTGAGAAGGAATGAATGTAAGACAGTTGATATGCGATCAGCATATAAGAAATTACAAGACGAAAAAAAGAAGAAAGTGACTCAATCAATGCAAGAAAGGCAGAAAAACTGATTAAAAGTATCCAAAGTCTGAATATCAGGAAAGACGCAATAAAAGAAGGCAAAAAGGGCAAAAGAAGAGCTAAAATCCCACACTGTCAGCGCGGGTATGGCGCTCACAGTGTGGGAAGCAAAAATTTGGCAGAAGATCCCGCGCTGAGAGCGCGAGATCCGCGCTATCAGCGCGGGAGAGCAAAAATAGACATAACCTCCCACGCTCACAGCGCGGGAGTGGCGCTGTCAACGTGGGAGGCGCGAAAAGATGAAGTTCAAAATTTAGCAAATTAGGTCAAGGCCTCTTATAAAAAGAGACTCAGCCTTGGAAGGAGACACACACCACAAGACCCAAAAGAGGCAGATCCGGCTGGAGAAGGAAGGTGTTCTTCGTGTTCGTCGTCCCGTTCTTGTAATTTTCTTCTATTTCTATTTTCAGTTCATGTTGAAATCAGATCAGCGATCATGATATTGATTGGCTAGATCTATTTTCTGTAGTCAGGGCCATGATCCCTTTGTGAACAATTGGTACAAGGATTGAATCATTATATGTGTTGATTTTAATATACTTTATCTTTATCCTGCGCGTATTGATATTATTTCTGTTAGATCTGATCAACCTAATAGGGGATGATATTATGGGGATTAGGGTTCGCAATAGGAATATTGGAATACTGATTCTGAAAGGAGATAAAGATGATGCTTCATGCATGTTCTAGGAATAGACTTGTATGAATTGCAGTCGTGGGATTTATCTACATAATGCTTATATTCATGCGGGATTACTAAGGGATTAGGGTTCCAACTGAAGTAAAAGGTTAGATCACCAAGGGATTGGGATCTAACTAATTATTTCTAAAGATGATAATTTGTCTGAGTTGTTAATTTCGATAAGTATTGTGAATCAATCCAAAGTAAAATTGGGAGCAATTGGTGAATGTACCCTGGCTACAGTATTTTTCCTCACTTCTTTTACAAACACATTTCTTTCATTTACTTATTTTAAGTCTTTCTCAGAAAAACCTAAAAACAAGTCTTTACTTTTTAATTAGTTACCATATTGTGGAAACACAATTCGATTCATCTAACTTAAGAGGACTGATTATTGTAGTAGTTGTTTTCCAATCCCTGTGGAGACGATCTTACTTATCACTTTTATTACTTGGAACGATCGGTACACTTTCCGATTACGCAACAAAAGTCTGAAGATTTCAGTCTCTCCAAATTAATCAGCTTCTAACCAAAAGATTCTTACCCCCAAACCAAGCCAAGTTATAACCTATCAAAGACCTTTTGATCAGTCTATGCATGGCAAATGGGTTCCTCATTTTTAGGAACTTGAGAATATGTTCAAGATCATGGAATTACTGCTGCATTGATGGTATGAGTGCAGAAACCTCAAACACTGAGTGATGAGAATATATGTATCTGGTGAGGAATGTTCAAGCTAGGATTTAAATTCTTGATATAACTGAAAGCATTGTTAGAAGTTTTTAACAAAAAGTCATACATGCATAGCAATCTGCATTCTTAGGATATTGTGTTCAATGTTTTCGCAGAAGTATTCTTTGCTGATAACTTGAATCTGCTACATTGCTGAGGACATCAAAGTTTAGATCTGGGAATATATTGATATGCGATCAGCATATAAGGAATTCTAAGATAAAAAGAGGAAGAATGTTACTTAATCTGATGCAAGAAAAGGGAAAAATCACTGTTAATTTGTCAAATATCTTAATCTGAGGTTATATACTGATTTTATGTTGATTTCATAGGAGAAATGCACAAATTGGAGCTGAAAAGGACAAAGCAAAACCAAAGGTTCACGCTACGAGCGTGGGAATGGCGTTTATAGCGTGAAGGAGTCATTTTGGACAGAAGCCACCGCGCTGCTGGCGTGGTGACCGCGCTTGCAGTGCCGGAAGAGAAAAATTGGCAGAAGCTACCACGCTGGTAGCGTGGCAACCGCGCTAGTAGCGCCAGACTTTCAAGAACTCCCACGCCCACAGTGCGGGAACAACGCTAGCAGCGTGGGCGATGAGGACAATTGATATTTTGAATCAAAAACAAGATTTGAAAAGAAAAGTCTCCATTAGGTCAAAGGCTTTATAAATAGAGATTGAACCCTAAGAAAAAGATAACTTTGGCAACAAGGAGAACACAGAGGCAAAGCTCAGAGCAAGATCGAAATTCTTCATCTCAAATTATGATCATCATCTCACAATTTATTTTCCATCTTTTGTTTTTCCAGACATGAATATGTCTGGCTAGTACTCTTTATTGTAGTTAAGGTCACAAACCTTATGTGAACCCTTGTTACGATGGATTGATTTGATTTCTCTCGTTTATGTAAAATTCTTTATCATTACCTTGTGCGTATTTGATATTTTCTTTATTAGACCTGATCAATCTGATAGTTGAAAATAGTTAGAGTTAGAAACCTAGATAGGGATATTGGGGTTTCTGATCTCGAAAGAGGGTAAGATAACGATTAGTGTGCATACTAGGAATAGATGTATGTTAATAGCGGATGTTTTAATTATCAGGTTTACTGCTTAATTCTCATGAGGGGTTACTAAGGGATTAGGATTCCAATTGAGGGTTAAAGGGTTGAATCCCCGAGGGATTGGGATTTAGCTAATTATTTCAAGATGATAATTACCCGAGTTTTTATATAATTAAGTGGTTTTAAATCAATCCAAAGTGACAAGCGGGGATCATATAGTGAGTGTATCCTAACAGCAATTCCTTTCTCATATTTTCACAAAACTCTCATTTGATATTTTATTTCTGTCATCAAATCAAAGAAAAATTCACAAAAACAAGTCTTTTACTTTTATTGTTATGCAATTTAAATTACGATTATTCATCAACCAATCGATTTGTCCAACTTAAGGGGACTGGTTATCATGGTACTTGTCTTACAATCCCTGTGGAGACAATCTTATACTTACTATTTTATTACTTGTGCGATCGGTACACTTGTCGAGTGCATCAGTCATTATGAGGCTTTGGGTATAAGACTTAGGTCTGATTGGCTCTAGGCCAAGTGGGAGCTTGTTAGTATATGGGTGTCCTAGAGACAATCTTTTGATTAAATAAAGGTCACTAGATGTAGAACTTTTTGTCGCAAATGAATAAAAGCACTCTTTATCCTGTTTCATATTATGTCTCGATATTATTGTTAATATTATATGAACAAACTGGATAAACTCCTTGGAATATAACAGGTATCTCTTGAGTTTCTGTGATGAGATCTTGATCATGAGGATTGAAGGATATCGCACGTTTATTCCTAATTTTATGTTCCTAGTCTAGAGACACTGAGAATGGGGATCAGTGATCTCGGGTAAGACTAGCACGACTTATCTACTTGTATATGGATACAAGGCAAAGACCTCATGTGCTACAGATATAGAGATGTCTTAGCTAAAGTCGTGCGTGGACCTATAAGAGTATGGCTCGCGCTCAGCAAACCCACAAAGAGACTCTATGAGGAAATCTCATAGATAGTATCATTAGAGTGGTTTCTTTATATTTGGGTATGTCTTTCCTTACACCAGAAGTTATTATGTAGGTTGTGTTCTAGAAGGCATGCTTTGATTGTATACCTCGTCTGCCTGAAACATGGAGACTCATAGGTATACTGTTGGGCTTGTCCTGAAAGAGCACAGGGCTAGGGTGATAAGCTGAAGGAATTCATCAAATCTCTGTGAGAGATTAGGTTATCTGTAAGCCGGAGAAATCGGGATGACATTTACAGGGACTCGGGAATCTATGCATAGTAAAAGAGATCATGAGATGATCTGCCTTTAGAGTCAGTAAATTGAAGATTCCCTATTTCGAATAAAGCTTACCCTAAACCGCAAGGGTTAATACATTTCCTTACCCTAGGTTAATGGGAAGATAACTGAGACGAAGGAAAATACATACGGCAACCAAATATGTGTAATAGGATGATCAAGTCATTAATCTGACTAGCTCTGGGGCAACAAAGCATGGCTAGTGCTCTATGTTGTCATTAATCGGGTTGTGGGCTTGTTGGGCCCTAGCCCATTTATGTCAGAGGCTATGTTGGACCTAACGGGTCACACACTAACACCTTATAGTCATGAGATCTAGCTTTAAAGGTATTGGGCCTAATAATGGTTGTTAGCCCAAGAAGCTGTTTGGAAGCCCACCTAAAGGGAAGAGGGCGCATGGATCATGTAATGAGCTTGGATGGTCCAAGACATTATTAATTAATTTAATTAGTTAAATTAATTATCAAACATTTGAATTTTGAATTTTGAATTTGGAATTTGAATTTTGAAATTCGAATTTTGAATTTGAAATTTGAAATTTGAATTTTGAAATTGGATTTTGAAAATTGAATTTTGAATTTGAATTTTGAATTTTGAATTTTGAATTTTGAATTTAAATGTCTGAACGTTTGAATTCAAGTGTTTGAATTCGAATTTGAATTGGCTATGAAAAGCTGTTTCATAACAAAAGGATAAGATGAGATCTTGTTGGAACAAATCCCCTGCACCAAGAGAAGATATTTGATCCCATCCAAAAGGGATATGGTGCGCCACTTTGGTTGGTGATGAGTGTCATCTTGTCAACTAAATGTGCTCCAATTCAGATTTGGTTGGTTGAGAGAATTAGTGAGTGAGTTGGTTCAAATTTGAATGCAACTACTCAAACGTATCTGGACTCATTATGGGACTGAGTGGGGCGCACAATGAGAGTGGTCATGTGATGACCATTAGGTCAGAATCTTAATAAGATAAGGACCTAATCTCATAAGGATTAAAAGGGAAGGTTGTTGGCAATTTTGAATTGCAACAACTCCTTTATTTCCTCCAAGTGTGCGCATACCTAAAGGGATTTTAAGTTTTGAAAATCCTCTCATTGTCTCTCTAACTCTCTTATGCGCACAAGGGAAGAATTCTCCTTAAGGTTTTCACATGAACACCTAGCTAATTCTACTCACTCCTTGCACCATTCTTGTGAAGTTTTCATGCTGAAGACTTCACTCTTCTAAACACAAAAAACGTAGCCTCCATCTTCACCTATTGAGCGCATAGCAAGCCTCTCTGTGGTGGTCATCTGGTGGCTTTCAAGAAGGAGTTCTTGCATCTTGACGTGGATGGCATTGATCAACGTTATAGGGTTTAAACCCTTCAACCCTGACACTGATCTCCCCAGTGATCGGATCATAAACAAGGTAACATCATGTTGTCTTAAACCTGACACATGAGAATTGTTTGCATGTGCGTTTCCGCAAGGAAAAAATTTTGTTTTTCCCTCTCAAATGCTTCGGCCTTCAAGGCTAGTTTTACTTTCACTCCTAGCCTGCAGGACTGAAATGAACGGCGAGGAATTGGCTGTGGACCCACTCAGAGACATCACCACTCTCTTGGCACAACAATCAATCAATGCACAATTTCTGGACACCCAATCCATGCCCAGAATAATCTCCAAGTTGGCCATCGGCAATCCTATCAGATCTACCGAGAAATCACGGCCATCCCACTGAAACGCCACATCGCGATGAACAGTGGAGGTCATACATTTTTCTCCGGTGGCGGTGGTCACCTGCATCGGTGGAGAAAGCACAGCAATGGGCAACTCTAGCCCCACAGCAATCGGGGTAACAACAAAAGAATGCGTAGCCCCGGAGTCAAACAACTCATCAATTGCAGAACCATCATTGGTGATGGTACCTCTAACAAGGTTTAGAGCTCTGTCCGACTGCTGGCGGTTCAATGTATACACACGACTGGTGGTAGGTGGTATTGTAGGTGCAACTGTCGGTGGAAGGGGGACCATCTGAAGTAGAACTGCCTAGATTGCGGCAGCTCTCCCCGTAGAAGAAGGGAAATCTCTGGAATAGTGACCCTCCTTGCCACGATGGAAATAGATCAGCTAGCCCTTAGCACATGGCCCAAAGTGAGTCTTCCCGCATCTTGAGCATCTGGGAGCAGGAGGTCTAGCTGTACTCCCCGGAGTCGTAGACCTCTTGAACTGATTCGACGCTTTCCTAGCCGCTAACTGCTTCCCTTTACCTTTTTTCCCAAACTTCCTGTCCCTCCAAGAAGTGGAACCACCCGCAACTCTAGTATCAGCAACCTTTCCCTCTTGGCCTTGCTCGCGCCGCAAAAATCCTCGATATCCCGACACTGCTGCACAAGTGTCCCGAAGTCTCTCGAAGCAGAACCAGTGAGGTGATCAGCAATCTCATCACTAAGTCCCCTAAGGAGCTTCGCTGCCAAGAAAATAGGAGTAGGCCTCGTCATCCGAAAATGAGCAAACTCAACCAGCTCATTGAACTTGGCCAGGTACTCGTCAACAGACAACAAGCCTTGAACCAACCTGTCGAACTCTCCCTGCTTCCTCTCCTGTGCATCATAGGGAAAGTATCGACCCAGAAAACAGTCCTCGAAGAATGGCCACGTCGTCCCATGGCCCTGCATCTCAAAAGCGTGAGAGGTGTTCGTTCACCACTCATGGGCATCGCCCTCCAGCATGTAGGTAGCAAACATCAGCTTATGCGGATCAGTACACTGCATGACCTGGAAAATCTTGTCCAGAGCCTGAAGCCATCTCGCCGCCGCAATAGGATCATAAGACCCATCAAAAGTAGGTGGCTTATGCTTACGGAAAGCATTCAGCCGGCGGTCGATCTCGTCATGATCCTCGACAAATACAGGGACAGTCTGCATGGCCCCCGTAAGGTGACTACCCTCACCCATCTGACTGTGGGTGTCGTCCTGATGACTAGGTGGAGGCAGTGGTGGCAGTGGAGGTGGTGGAGGACACTGGCCAGCAGCAGCAGAACCAGCCCTCATCTCCTCTAACATGACTCTCATCATCGTCATGTTCGCCAAATGGTTGGCCTCCAATACATCCTCTGTGGCTTTCCTGCTCGCTTTCTAATGACGTCCAGCATAGCGTGGTTTGTCAATCTCGTGGCCTCCTGGCCGGCTAGTCGAGCCACCTGCACCTCATTAGTACCTTGGTTCCTTCTTGGCTGTACCATGACTCTGCACAAGTTATACAAAGAATGAGTTGATCAGGCCCACGCAATGTGGTCACATATGCATTATCATAATACACACCAATCAGAGAGAACACAAGATAGACACACAGCAAAGCATCCTAAGTTATTGCAATACATACAGGCTTTTCCCTAGAAAGTGCTTTGATACCATAAAATGTAACACTTCGTGTTAACCCAGTTTGTTAACATACTATCGTATTAAGTCATGCTTAATTAAAATGCAGAATAATTTTTTCTTTAATTCAATTATGACGTCATTAATACTTAGCCAAGTTAATTAATTAATCAATTATCATAAAATATCGCCTGTATGTAAATTTTAATACAACTAACTAAAATACCTCATTACATAAATAAAGTGAGTATCTAAGTCACGGGACTACAACACATAGCTCGGACAATATCCTGATATCATTATTACAACTGAAGTCTGAAAACATAAAGTCAAACTTATGTGGCATGGACATTCCACATGCTCACCAAAATAAGGTCATAAATGTCCAACAACAGTCTCAACAGCAATAATAATAACTTGAAGCTAAAAGCATGAAAGTAGTAAACAGGATCCAACATCAGCTCATAACAGCATATCAGCATAAGCAGCATAAAACATGTACCAACTAAGCTCTGGCCTCCTACCACTAGGATTCTCAACCCCTGGGTTACCTGAACCTGAAATAAGCGTCCCCAAACTAGTGGTAAGATCTCTAAACAAGAAATCTCAGTAAGACAATGGGTCCTCAAGGATCTTCCACCCCAAGCTCACTTACATGTGCAATATAAGTTCCAAAAGCAGTTTATCAATATAAGTTCCAAAACTATGCAGTGCAACAGATATTCATGCCATGTGTTATCTGTAAGAACACGCACCGCTAATTAAGGTAAATAATTAAATAAATAGGAGATTTAGGAAATAATTCCATAATTGACCCTAATAATTATTATGAGGCTCTAATAATTATAGTAAGTGGGTAATAATGCTGAAAGTCGCTTTTAAGACGAAAAGCATAGATGCCAGTTCTGCTACCTAGTATAAATGCGTACCGAGAAGTATCCCGGAAAATTATAATAAGTACATGATAATTACTAGAATAATATTTAGGACTAGTAAAACGAGTTTCAAGTCAAAATAATGAGAACTGATGTCAGAACTGAACTGGCTATGGAAAAGCTCGTATTGGAAAGGTGCTCCGAAAAATAAAATAAAAATATGAAAAATCTTAGAAAAATGAGTAGGTTAATATTCCAAATTTTGGGATTAAAATGTTTTACGTAGCTATTAATGCTAATACTGCGCGATTAAACCTTAAGTGGCCTATATAAGGCCATGGCACACATTTCTAGGTCAGAAATTGTGCCTCCTACGTGAAATTCTGAGAGCTTGGCTGCTGCTACCCTTCTCCTTGGTCACCTTTGCATGAGAAAACCTCCAAGCCACTTCCTTTCTTTGATTTCTTCACCTTTAAACAAGTAAACACTTGGGTGTGAGCATTAGTGAGGGTAAAAGGTACCATCTTCTGAGTTGAGGGAGTTGTCTTGTGTGGAATTGAGGGGCTGAGTTCTTGGGTGGTGTGGTTGGAGTTTTGTCTTGGTTGTGGTAGCTTCAAGGAGTGACCTTTTGTGTGAAAGGATCACTCTTGATTACCATTTTCGTTTTCTGTACAAGTCAGAATCTTTAGGAGCTTCAAGTGAGCTCCAAGAGCCTTCACTTGCTGAGTTTGAAGCCTTGGGTAAGTGTTGAACCTTTAATCATGTGTTTTATGCTTAAAGGTTGTGTCTTGCCATGCTTAGCAAGTTAAACAAGTGACCAACACTTATGTGAATCTGTATATGCTTAAAAATGGATCCTTGGACGTTTAATAATGGTAAAAGATAAACCTTTTGATTAGATTTTTGCGAAATGCAGAATCTGTGTTCTATTGTGAAATATCTGAATATTTGATTGTGAATATTTGGATATTGATATCCGGATATGGATATCCGAATATTGATATCCGGATATGGGATATCCGGATATGCCCCCGATATATATCCGGATATTCTGGGTTTTCGAAGAACAGTAGCTGCACTGTTCATACAGAAGGCTATTGGGGGTTTGTGGACCCTGGATTGATGGAGTTATACTTCTGTAATAAGTTGTTTAAGTCAGAACCTAAGTGGTTAAGGGCTTGTGGCTTTGTGTGAAGCCTTAAGACATAAATCGTAAAAGGAAAATGTAGTATTGTGTTTATACGTATGAGCTTTGGTTATTGATACGATTGCTGGTCCAAAACAGATTGTGATTCTGTTGTGTGTTGGACTTGAGCTGTGTGGACTCTTGGCATAGGATTGAAAGCTTGCAAGGTAAGCTTTCGTGTCCTCGGCTTTGCCATTGTTGGTTCCACCATGTCCCATGGGGGGATGGTCTATATGCATGCTGTGTTTACATGCTTTTATATTTGAAAATGTTGTTGAACTGTTATATGCAATGTGCCTTTATGATATGCATGGGGTGTCCATCTATGCGGTAAGCCTGAGTATGTGGTACATACAAGATGGTGAGGTTGTGGGTGAGATGCAAGCGTTGTTCCTTGTACTACTATGTGGGTAATAGACGTATTCCTGCATTTCTTTGGCCAGTAGAATAGTGATAACACACATGGCATGAATATCTGTTGCACTGCATAGTTTTGGAACTTATATTGATAAACTGCTTTTGGAACTTATATTGCACATGTGAGTTTGGGGTGGAAGATCCTTGAGGACCCCTTGTTTCACTGAGATTTCTTGTTTAGAGATCTCACCCCATGTTTGGGGACGCTTATTTCAAGTTCAGGTAACCCAGGGGTTGAGACTCCTAGTGGCAGGAGGCAAGAGCTTGGTTGATACATGTTTTATGTTGCTTATGCTGATAAGCTGTTATGAGCTGATGCTGGATCCTGTTTACTGCTTTTATGCTTTTAGCTTCATGTTATTATTATTGCTGTTGAGACTGTTGTTGGGCATTTATGGCCTTATTTTGGTGAGCATGGGGATTGTCCATGCCACATGAGTTTGACTTTATGTTTTCAGACTTCAGTTGTAATAATGATATCAGGATATTGTACGGGCTATGTGTTGTAGTCCCGTGACTTAGATACTCACTTTATTTATGTAATCAGGTATTTCAGTTAGTTGTCTTGCAATTTACATACAGGCGATGTTTTATGAAAATGAATTAAGTAATTCAACTTGGTGATGATAATGACGTCATAATTGAAAAGAAAAAGATATTCCGCAAATTTTTATTAAGCGTGGCTTAATACGATAGTATGTTAACAAACCGAGTTAACACGGGGTGTTACATTATCACTATTCTACTAGCCAGAGAAATGCAGGAATACGTCTATTACCCACATAGTAGTACAAGGAACAACGCTTGCACCTCACCCACAGCCTCACCATCTTGTATGTACCACATACTCAGGCTTATCGTATAGGTGGACACCACGTGCATATCATAAAGGCACATTGCATATAATAGCTCAACAGCAATTTCAAATATAAAAGCATGTAAACACAACATGCATATAGATAGGACATGGTGGAACCAACAATGGCAAAGCTGAGGACACGAAAGCTTACCTTGCAAGCTCACAATCCTATGCCAAGAGTCCACACAGCTCAAGTCCAACACACAGTAGAATTACAATCTGTTTTGGACCAGCAATCATATCAATAATCAAAGTTCATACGTATAAACACAAAGACTACGTTTTCCTTTTACGGTTTATGTCTTAAGGCTTCACACAAAGCCACAAGCCCTTAACCACTTAGGTTCTGACTTAAACAACTTAATACATAAGTATAGCTTCATCAATCTAGGGTCCACAAACCCATACAAGACCTCTGTATGAAAAGTACCTTACTTTTCATCGAAAACCCAGAATACCCGAATATATATCGGGGGAATATCCGGATATCACAGAACCCCATATCCGGATATCCATATCTGGATATCCATATCTGGATATCAATATCTGGATATTCATAACCAATTATCCTGATATTTCGCGACAGAACACAGATTCTGCATTTCGCAAAAATCCAACCAAAGATCCAACTTTTACCAATTCTAAACGTTAAAGCATGCATTTTTAATCTCATTTAGGTTATCTAACACGTTGGTTACTTGTTTATCTTATTAAACATGCCAAGACACCACCTTTACCCATTAAAACTCAAGATCAAAGGTTGGGAAGCTTACCCAAGGTTCAAACTCAGAAATGAATGCTCTTGGAGCTCATTAACAGTTCCTCAAGTCTGCCTCAACAAGGTGCACGAAAATAGCACCACAAGGTTGGTTCTTTCTCTCCAAAGGTCACCACTTGGACCTCAAAATGCCATGACAAGGTTTCTTTCAACCCAAAACCACCAAGTCATCCCCTCAACAGCCTAAAACACACCAAGACAGTGGCCACTACTCATAAACAAGCCCTCACACTCCACCCCAATGATCACTCTTACTTATCTAAGGCATTTTGGTGAAGAAAAGTGGAAGAAAATGGCCCTTGGCACATGAAATGGTGATGAGAACCAATGGAACAGTAGCACACTATTCAGCCACCACAAAGTCACGTAGAGAGTGTAGGATTTCTAGGGTTTTGTGCCTCAATGATTGTATATATAGCCACTTAAGCATTTATCGTACAGTATTAGCATTAATAACTACGCCAAACATTTTAATCCCAAAATTTGGAATCTTAACCTACTCATTTTTCTAAGATTTGTCATATTTTTATTTTATTTTTCGGAGCACCTTTCTGGTACGCACTTTTCCATAGCCAGTATCAGTTCTAGCATCAGTTCTCATTATTTTGACTTGAAACTCGTTTTACAATTCCTACATATTATTCTAGTAATTATCATATACTTATTATAATTTTCCGGGACACTTCACCGGTACGCATTTATACCGGGTAACATAACTGGTATCTGCACTTTTCGTCCGAAAAGCGACTTTCAGCATTATTACTCACTTACTATAATTATTAAAGCCTCATAATAATTATTAGGGTCAATTATGGAATTATTTCCTAATTATCACATTTGATTAATTAATCTCCTTAATTAGCGATGCGGGTTCTTACATTTTGCAAGAGGGCAAACCAAGTAGGGAGATGAAATACAATCGTTATCAGTAAAATGTAAATAATTTTTCATTGAGTTTAGAACATTATGTGACAAATGACCAAGACGAGAATGCCAAATAACAGAGTTTGGCATTCTAACAGTAGAACAAAAAGAGGAAACATCATAATTGAAAAAAGACAAATTGTCTAAAATGTAAAGACAACCAACTCTTTTAGCATTCCCAATCACTTTGGCCGAGGAAAGGTCCTGAATAGAGCAAGATGAAAAAGAAAAATTAGCAATCAGTGATGAATTCCGAGTGAGTGCACTGATGGACAAAAGGTTAAAAGAAAGGGAAGGAACATATAAAACATCATGAAGTAAAAGAGTGGGTGAGATTCTAACACTACCAATCGAATGAACAGAAGTTGAAGTATGATTTGGTAGAGAAACTATAGAATTAGACGACTGAGAAGATGAAGTGAAGAGATTAGGTGTACATGTGACATGATGTGTAGCACCCGTGTCCAAAACCCATGAAGTTAATGGAAGAAATGGGGATGACCTACCACTAAAGCTGGCAACAGAAGGGGATGGCTCCGTGGCAGATTGATGTGAGGTAGAGGATGGAGATGTAACAGCCTGTGTTAACCCGGATTGTTAACATACTATCGTATTAAGCCACGCTTAATTAAAATGCAGAATAACTTTTTCTTTAATTCAATTATGACGTCATTAACCCTAACCAACTTGATTACTTAATCAATTTCATAAAATACTGTCTGTATGTAAATTGCAAGAGAACTAACTGAATTCCTCATAAATAAATATAATGTGAGTATCTAAAGTCACAGGACTACAACACATAGCCTGGACCATAAATCCTGATACTTTAATACAACTTTACTAAAGAAGACAATAACAAGTCTATGTGGCATGGACAAACCCCATGCTCACCAAATAAGGCAACAATGCCCAATATCAGTCTCAACAGACAATATCATAATCATAGCAGAAAAACATAACAGCAGTCAACATCCAGCATGTCAGCATGCCATAATAATATCAACTCAGCTCTAGCCTCCTGCCACCTGAGCCCTTAACATTACCTGAACCTGAAATAAGCGTCCCCAAATGTGGGGTGAGATCTCTAACAAGAAATCTCAGTAAGACAAGGGGTCCTCAAGGATCTTCCATCCCAAACTCACTTACATGTGCAATATAAGTTCAAAAGCAGTATTTCCAATATTAGTTCCAAAACTATGCA
This sequence comes from Gastrolobium villosum, assembly GCA_032173675.1. Lineage (NCBI taxonomy): Eukaryota > Viridiplantae > Streptophyta > Magnoliopsida > Fabales > Fabaceae > Gastrolobium > Gastrolobium villosum. The sequence continues at coordinate 43,189 of JAVKPL010013180.1, read as the reverse complement.
GTGCAACAGATATTCATGCCATGTGTGTTTATACAATCTACTGGCCAGAGAAATGTAGGAATACGTCTAAACCCACATGAGTACAAGGAACACCGTTTGCACCTCACCCACAGCCTCACCTTATCGTATGTACTACATACTCAGGCTTACCGTAAAGGTGGACACCACATTGCATATCATAAAAGCACATTGCATATAACAGCTCAACAGCATTTCCAAATATCAAAAGCATTTAACACAGCATGCATATAACCATATCCCCATGGGACATGGTGGAACCACAACATGGCTAAACCGAGGACACGAAAGCTTACCTTGCAAGCAATCAATCCAAGCCAAGAGTCCAACCACTCTCAAGTCCAAACACAGCAGTATCACAATCTGTTATGGACCAATAATATATCATTAATTATGCATCACAAGCATACAACTTTAAGACTACGCCTTTCCTTTACGTTTTACGTCTTAAGGCTTCCAACAAAGCCATAAGCCCTTAATCATGTGATTCTGACTTAGTACCTTAATTACAGAAGTTCAACTTCCTTAATCTAGGGTCCACTAACCCCCAATAGCCTACTGTTCACACAGCACAGCTACTGTTCTTCGAAATCCCAGAATATCCGGATATTACAAGGGACATATCCGAATATGCAATATCCGGATATCACACTGACCATATCCTGATATCCAGGTCCCATATCCGGATATGAATATCCGTATACCATATCCGGATATTGATATTCGGATGTCTGTTCAACAAATATCCGGATATCTCACGACAGAATGTAGTTTCTGCATTTCGTGAATATCCAGTCCAAAGGGTCCGACTTTAACCGATTATAGACACAAAAACATGCATTTCTAGGTGTGTTTAACCTTCCCCACCCTTAAGCTATCAACTTAGCTCATTACATGCATCAAGGTTCCATTTTTAAGCATTTAAACTCATGATCATAGTTGGTGTAACTTACCAAAGCTCAAAAACAGAATGGACAGTGCTCTTGGAGCTCTCCAACAGCTCCTCAAACTCGGACCAAGTAGGAGCACGAAAATGACACCTTCAAGGTGGGTTCTTGCATCCCAAGATGACACTTTGAAGCTCAAAATGTCCTCAACAAGGTTTCCACCACTCAAGCTCCAAACTCAGCCCACACACCCCAGCCAACACAGCTCCCTTAACTCAGAAAGATGGTAACAATGCAACCCCAAGGCTAACTCTCACCTTCCCCAAGTGTTTAGAATGGTGACACAAGTATCAAAGGTGATAACTTGGCCAAGAAATGGAAGAAGAGGAACAATGGAGCAGTGCACAGCAGCTGACCAACCCAAATCCCACGTATGAATGCAGCTGCCTAGGGTTTTGTGCCCTTAGTGTGCAATAAATAGGCAATTGGTCACTTAACGCGCAATATTAACGTTAATATCAACGCAAAAGATCTTGATCCCAAACTTTGGAATCTAGACCTACACATTTTTCTAAGATTTTTCATATTTTTATTTTATTTTTCGGAGCACCTTTCTGGTACGCGCTTTTCCATAGCCAATATCAGTTCTGACATCAGTTCATATTATTTTGACTTGAAACTTGTTTTACAAGTCCTACATAATATTCTAGTAATTATCATGCACTCGTTATAATTTTTCGGGATACTTTTCCGGTACGCATTTATACCGGGTAGCAAAACCGGTATCTGCACTTTTCTTCCAAAAAGCGACTTTCAGCATTCTTATTCACTTACTATAATTATTTGAGCCAAATAATAATTATTAAGGTCAATTATGGAATCATTTTCTAATTATCATAATTAATTCACTAATTACCTTAATTAGCGTTGCGGGTTCTTACATTCACCCCACCTTTTTAAGGATTTTGTCCTCAAAATCAGGAACATACATGTCTCGAAAATCGGGATACTGCCGGAGAAGCTCGTCCTCTCGCTCCCACGTGCACTCCTCGGGACTACGCCCAGTCCACTGCACCTTGACCATCGAAATAGTCTTGCTTCTAAGCTACTTCTCGCCTCGATCGAGAATCTTGAGTGGTCCGATGGGAGTCTTTAGGTTCTCCCGAACCTCCTCATCATCCGGTTGCACCACGTGCGAAGTATCTGCTATGTACCTCCGAAGCTGAGACACATGAAACACGTCTTGGATGTTGGCTAGGTTCGGGGGTAAGGCAAGTCGATAGGCAACAGGTCCTACTCTACCAAGGATCTGGTAGGGCCCAATAAACCGCGGGCTCAACTTCCTCACTCCGAGTGCCCGTCCAACACCGGTGACAGGTGAAAGCCTCACGAACATGTACTCACCCTCACTGAACTCCAGTGGACGATGCTTGACATCATAGTAGCTCTTCTGGCGATTTTGCGCCTGCTTCAATTTTTCCCTGATCATCTAGATCTGCTGGGTAGTGTCTTGGACAAAGTCCAAGCCAAATAGCTCTTTGTCTCCAACCTCAGACCAGCAAGTAGGAGTCCTACACCTCCTACCATACAGTGCCTCGTACGGTGCCATGCCCAGACTAGCATGAAAACTATTGTTATACGAAAATTCCACCAACGGAAGGTACCTATCACATGCTGAACCCTGCTCCAACGTGCAAGCCCTCAACATGTCCTCCAATGTCTGGATGGTCCGCTCAGTCTGTCCGTCAGTCTGAGGGTGATAGGCGGTACTCAATCTCAGCTGTGTACCAAAAGCCTCCTGTAGCGCCTCCCAGAATTGAGATGTGAACTTCGGGTCCCTATCACTGATGATACTCTCGGGCACCCCGTGAAGCCTCACAATCTCGCGAACATAAAGCTTGGCCAACTGTTCTGTAGTGAAGCTCACCTTCACTGGAAGAAAATGGGCAGACTTGGTCAATCTATCCACAATGACCCAGATAGAGTCACAACCAGCCTGAGTCTTAGGCAATCCCACAACGAAGTCCATGGAAATACTCTCCCACTTCCACTGTGGAATCTCAAGAGGTTGAAGTTTACCAGACGGTTTCTGGTGCTCAATCTTAACTTTCTGACAAATAAGACACCTGGATACGTAGACCGCTATGTCCTTCTTCATGCCCGGCCACCAAAAATTTCTTTTTAAGTCCTGATACATTTTTGTAGCACCAGGATGGATAGTAAATTGGCCCTTATGAGCCTCTGCCATAACCTCCTCAGTCAATGGCCCTCGAGGGATTACAACCCTCTTCTGGAACAACAGCAAACCATCCTCGTTCCAAGACACACCGTCCTGGTTCTTCACATAACCTAGGCACTCTCTTTGCACTTGCGCCTCTTTAATCTTTTCCATCAGCTCATTAATCACTTTTGTTGTTTCCAACTCAAGCAGCGCGCCCCCAAACAAGGAGTTCACTCTCAAGTCTCTGAACTTTTCAATCACCTCATAGTCGCTCATCATCAAGCTGGATAAGCTCACGGATTTCCGACTCAAAGCATCGGCTACCACATTGGCCTTGCCAGGATGGTACCTCAACTCAAAGTCGTAGTCCTTCAAGAACTCCATCAATCTCTGTTGTCTCATGTTTATCTCCTTCTGGTCAAACAGATATTTCAGACTCTTGTGGTCGCTGAATACAGCAAACTTCATGCCAAACAGGTAATGCCTGCAAATCTTGAAAGCAAAAACAATAGCTGCCAACTCCAAGTCGTGAGTCGGGTAGTTCTCCTCATGAGGTTTCAACTGTCTGGAAGCATAAGCAACGGCTTTTCCTTTCTGCATCAACACACAGCCTAGCCCCTTGCCAGAAGCGTCACAATAAAGCTCAAACTGCTCCGCAAGATCAAGAAGGACTAACACAGGACCAGTAGTCAGTCTCTCCTTCAACTCCTGGAAGCACTCCTCACACTCATGTGTCCACACAAATGGAGTCTCCTTTCGGGTAAGGCGAGTCATCGGTAGCACCATCTTGGAGAATCCCTCTATGAACCTCCTGTAGTACCCAGCCAAACCCAAGAAGCTTCTCACTTCTATAACCGTCTTGGGCCTCTCCCAATCCATCACGGCCTCAATCTTGTTAGGGTCAGCTGCAACTCCATCAGCGGAAATCACATGACCCAGAAATTTCACCGCCTTGAGTCAAAACTTACATTTTGACGGCTTAGCATATAGCTTTTTCTCTTTCAGCACTTGCAACACAATCTTCAAGTGCTCAGCATGCTCCTCCTCTGTCTTGGAGTAAATCAAAATGTCGTCAATGAAGACGATCACAAACTGATCCAGGTACGGCTGGAAGATCCTGTTCATATAGTCCATGAACACTGCAGGTGCATTGGTGAGTCCAAACGGGATCACCAAGTACTCATAATGCCCGTACCTCGAGCGAAATGTTGTCTTTGGGACATCCTCCGGCTTTACCCGTATCTGATGGTATCCAGACCGGAGATCAATCTTGGAATATACGCAAGCACCCCTGAGCTGATCCAGCAAATCATCAATGCATGGAAGGGGATACTTGTTCTTGATTGTCACCTTGTTCAACTGTCCGTAGTCGGTGCACAATCGCATAGTCCCATCTTTCTTTTTCACAAAAATGACCGGTGCTCCCCAAGGAGACACACTCGGCCGAATGAAATCTTTCGCTGAAAGCTCTTCAATATGTTTCTTCAGCTCTGCCAACTCCAGTGGCGACATCCAGTATGGAGCCAATGAGATAGGCCCCACACCAGGCAATAAATCAATGGAGAACTCTATCTCTCTCTGCGGTGGAAACTCAGGAAACACCTCGAGGAATTCCCTCACCACAGAAATGCCGGTGAGATCCTCCTGTGTCCCACTCACCAAACCTCCCAACATAACATAGCCAAAAGCCCCTGCTCTCAAGGCCCTCCTCGCCTGCAGGTCTGAAATGAACGGTGAGGAACTGGTCGTGGACCCACCCGGAGACATCACCACTCTCTTGGCACAGCAATCAATCAATGCACAGTTTCTGGACAGCCAATCCCTGCCAAAATAATCTCCAAGTTGTCCATCGGTAATCCTATCAGATCTACCGAGAAGTCACGGCCATCCCACTGAAACGCTACATCGCGATGGACAGTGGAGGTCAAACATTTTTCTCAGATGGCGGTGGTCACCCGCATCGGTGGAGAAAGCACATCACTGGGCAACTCAAGCCCCACAGCAATAGGGGTAGCAACCAATGAATTCGTTGCCCCGGAATCAAAAAGCACATCAACAGCTGAACCACCAATGGTAACAGTACCTCTGACCAGGTTCGGAGCTTTGTCCGACTGCTGACGATCAAGGGTGTACACACGCCCAGTAGTAGGTGGAACGACTGGTGCCCCAGTAGGAACCATCTGTAAGGGCACTGCAGCAACTCTCGCCGTCGGGCAGTCTCTGGAATAGTGGCCCTCCTTGCCACACTGGAAGCATATCAGCTGGCCTGTAGCACATGGACCAAAATGTGACTTCCCACATCCCGAGCATCTGGGAGCAGGAGGTCTCGCTGTGTTCCCCTGAGTAGAAGTCTTCTTAAACTGGTTTGGCGCTTGCTTAGCCGCCAACTGTTTGCCCTTGCCCTTGTTCCCAAACTTCCTGTCTCTCCAGGAAGTGGAACCACCAGTACCCTGTGGCACTTCAATCTTTGCCTTCTTGACCTGACTCGCACTGCAGTAGTCCTCAATATCACGGCACTGCTGTACCAAAGCCCCGAAGTCTCTCGAAGCAGAACCAGCAAGATGTCCAGCAATGTCCTCATTAAGTCCCCTCCGGAACTTAGCAGCTAAAAAGATGGGAGTCGGCCTCGCCATACGAAAATGAGCAAACTTGACAAGTTCATTAAACTTGGCCAGGTACTCGTCCACAGACAACGAGCCCTGAACCAATCTGTCGAACTCTCCCTGCTTCCTCTCCTGAGCGTCATAAGGAAAGTACTGACCCAAAAAGCAGTCCTCAAAGAATGGCCATGTCATCACATGCCCCTGCATCTCGAACACCTAAGAGGTGTTCGTCCACCACTCGTGGGCATCGCCCTCCAGCATGTATGTGGCGAACATCAGCTTCTGCGGATCGGTGCACTGCATCACCCTGAATATCTTGTCCAGGGTCTGTAGCCATCTAGTAGCAGCAATGGGGTCGTAGGATCCATCAAACGTAGGTGGCTTATGCTTGCGGAAAGCATTCAGCGGTCGATCTTGTCTCGATCCTCAGCAAATATGGGAATGGCTTGCATAGCCCCCGTCAAATGACTACCCTCACCCATATGACTCTAGGTGTCCTCCTGTTGACTAGGTGGAGGTGGAGGCGGCGGCGGTGGTGGAGGTGTTGGAGGAAACTGGCCCGCAGCAGGACTAGCCCTCATCTCCTCCAACATGACCCTCATCATAGTCATGTTGGCCATCTGGTTCTCCTCCAGAACCTCAGCGGTGGCTCTCCTGTTCGCCTCTCTGATGGCGTCCAGCATCGCCTGGTTTGCCAACCTCGTGGCCTCCTGGTCGGCTAGTTAGGCCGCCTGCATCTCAGCTAATGCAGCCAGGATAAGATCCGGTTGATCCTCGCTCGTACTAGGGTTCCTCCTTGGTGGCACCATGACTCTGCACAAGTTACACAAAGAATGAGTTGATCAGGCCCACGCCATGTGGGCACATATGCATTATCATAATACACACCAATCAGAGAGAACACAAAGTAGACACGCAACGAAACATCCTAAGTTATTGCAATACATACAGGCTTTTCCCTAGAAAGTGCTCTGATACCATAAAATGTAACAGCTTGTGTTAACGCGGATTGTTAACATACTATCGTATTAAGCCACGCTTAATTAAAATGCGGAATAACTTTTTCTTTAATTCAATTATGACGTCATTAACCCTAACCAACTTGATTACTTAATCAATTTCATAAAATACTGCCTGTATGTAAATTGCAAGACAACTAACTGAATACCTCTTAAATAAATATAACGTGAGTATCTAAAGTCATAGGACTACAACACATAGCCTGGACCATAAATCCTGATACTTTAATACAACTTTACTAAAGAAGACAATAACAAGTCTATGTGGCATGGACAAACCCCATGCTCACCAAATAAGGCAACAATGCCCAATATCAGTCTCAACGGACAATATCATAATCATAGCAGAAAAACATAACAGCAGTCAACATCCAGCATGCCATAATAATATCAACTCAGCTCTAGCCTCCTGCCACCTGAGCCCTCAACATTACCTGAACCTGAAATAAGCGTCCCCAAACGTGGGGTGAGATCTCTAACAAGAAACCTCAATAAGACAAGGGGTACTCAAGGATCTTCCACCCTAAGCTCACTTACATGTGCAATATAAGTTCAAAAGCAGTATTTCCAATATTAGTTCCAAAACTATGCAGTGCAACAGATATTCGTGCCATGTGTGTTTATAGAATCTACTGGCCAGAGAAATGTAGGAATACATCTAAACCCACATGAGTACAAGGAACACCGCTTGCACCTCACCCACAGCCTCACCTTGTCGTATGTACTACATACTCAGGCTTACCGTAAAGGTGGACACCACATTGCATATCATAAAAGCACATTGCATATAACAGCTCCACAGCATTTCCAAATATCAAAAGCATGTAACACAGCATGCGTATAACCATATCCCCATGGGACATGGTGGAACCATAACATGGCTAAACCGAGGACACGAAAGCTTACCTTGCAAGCTAGCTATCCAAGCCAAAGTCCAACCACTCTCAAGTCCAAACACAGCAGTATCACAATCTGTTATGGACCAATAATATATCATTAATTATGCATCACAAGCATACAACTTTAAGACTACGCCTTTCCTTTACGTTTTACGTATTAAGGCTTCCAACAAAGCCATAAGCCCTTAATCATGTGATTCTGACTTAGTACCTTAATTACAGAAGTTCAACTTCCTTAATCTAGGGTCCACTAACCCCCAATAGCCTACTGTTCACACAGCACAGCTACTGTTCTTCGAAATCCCAGAATATCCGGATATTACAAGGGACATATCCGGATATGCAATATCCGGATATCACACTGACCATATCCGGATATACCATATCCGGATATCCAGGTCCCATATCCGGATATTGATATCCGGATGTCTGTTCGACAAATATCCGGATATCTCACGACGGAATGCAGTTTCTGCATTTCGTGAATATCTAGTCCAAAGGGTCCAACTTTAACCGATTATAGACACTAAAACATACATTTCTAGGTGAGTTTAACCTTCCCCACCCTTAAGCTATCAACTTAGCTCATTACATGCATCAAGGTTCCATTTTTAAGAATTTAAACTCATGATCATAGTTGGTGTAACTTACCAAAGCTCAAAAACAGAATGGACAGTGCTCTTGGAGCTCTCTAAAAGCTCCTCAAACTCAGACCAAGTAGTAGCACGAAAATGACACCTTCAAGGTGGGTTCTTGCATCCCAAGATGACACTTTGAAGCTCAAAATGTCCTCAACAAGGTTTCCACCACTCAAGCTCCAAACTCAGCCCACACACCCCAGCCAACACAGCTCCCTTAACTCAGAAAGATGGCAACAATGCAACCCCAAGGCTAACTCTCACCCTCCCCAAGCGTTTAGAATGGTGACACAAGTATCAAAGGTGATAACTTGGCCAAGAAATGGAAGAAGAGGAACAATAGAGCAGTGCACAGTAGCTGACCAGCCCAAATCCCACGTATGAATGCAGCTGCCTAGGGTTTTGTGCCCTTAGTGTGCATATAAATAGGCAATTGGTCACTTAACGCGTAGTATTAACGTTAATAGCAACGCAAAAGATCTTGATCCCAAACTTTGGAATCTAGACCTAGACATTTTTCTAAGATTTGTCATATTTCTATTTTATTTTTCAGAGCACCTTTCCGGTACGCGCTTTTCCATAGCCAGTATCAGTTCTGGCATCAGTTCATATTATTTTGACTTGAAACTTGTTTTACAAGTCCTAAATAATATTCTAGTAATTATCATGCACTCGTTATAATTTTCCGGGATACTTTTCCGGTACGCATTTATACCGGGTAGCAGAACCGGTATCTGCACTTTTCTTCCGAAAAGCGACTTTTAGCATTTTTACTCACTTACTATAATTATTTAAGCCAAATAATAATTATTAAGGTCAATTATGAAATCATTTCCTAATTATCATAATTAATTCACTAATTACCTTAATTAGCGGTGCGTGTTCTTACAGGAGACGTGTTGGTGTTAGGTGGAAGGAGACTCAGAAGCTGTTGATATTGGGAATGAGTCAATGTTGGAGTGGTTGAGTTGGACTCATTGTGGTTAGATGCCAGCATGTTCAGATTGGCATGGGCTGAAGGATTAAGTGGACTGGGCCGCATGGATTTGGGCTTATAGCCAACATGGATTTGGGCTTATAGCCAGGAGGAAATCCATGTAACTTGAAGCATTTCTCCTTCGTGTGACCAAGAACATGGCAATAGGTGCATTGAGGACGTGGACGGCGTAGTGGAGCAGAAGAGGTAGCAGCCACCAAATTTTTGCCGGAATCTGGAGATGAAGACAAACCAGAAGCAGAATTGAGCAACGGTGTATCAGGTACCATTGGTGGAGAACTTGTAATCTGACATTTTCTTTCTTCCTGAAGCACCAAAGAGAGAATCCTGGATAATTGGGGAAGAGGTTCCATGAGCAGAATCTGAGCTCTAACAGAGGAGAAAGAATCATTTAGTCCCATTAAAAATTGGAGAGCATGATCTTGTTGATGAAGATCAGATATCAACCGCGAAGCTCCACAAGTGCAAATAGGAATTGGAGCATAATCCTGAAGCTCATCGCAAAGTACTTTGAGCCGTGTGTAATAACCATTGACATCAAGATTACCTTGTGTAAGAGATGAGATCTGTTGTTTTAATTGGAAAAATTTTGGACCATTAGCTTGAAGAAAGCGGATTCGAAGATCCGTCCAGATCTCAGATGCAGATGAAAAATAGAGAAGACTATCAACTATATCCTTGGAAACTGAATTCAAAATCCAAGATGTTACCATGGAATTACAACGATTCCAGTAAGGGAACAAAAGATCATCAGGAACAGGACGTGGTAGAGAACCATCAACAAAACACGATTTGTTCTTTGCGGATAAAGCAATCATCATTGCACGGCTCCAAGAATGGAAATTGGATCCAAGAAGAGCATGAGCAACTAGGATTAACCCAGGGTGATCACTGTTACTCAAGTAGTATGGACTACTCGAATCCTCCACGGATACACAGGATGAAACGGTTGAAGATGTTGTAGTTGATCGTGAAGCATTGTTAGTGGTGGAGCTTCGAACCATGACGAAGGGAAGAACTATAAACCTTGCTCTGATACCATATTAGCAGGAAAGAAATAGAAACTGAAAAGTTCATTGTATTATTCAATCTGAGATCAATGTGTTACAAGTAACTATTATACAGCAAGTACAATAGAAGAAGGTTGGGTTTGTTACAACTACATCATACGTGGCATAACAGAAACAAGCTTGTTACAACAGTAATCAACATGACAGCCTATACATTGTTCTAGAATGAGAGAATGAATATATTGTAATAGTTTACAGTCAAATTGATTGGCTCGTTGGATTCGATTTTATTATATTGGTTATAAGTGTTATTGATTTTCTTATGAGAAAAATATTTCTACTTTAGTATGAGTTTTTTTTTTGTGCGTGGGACAAGTGAGTGTGAATAAAAAAAGAAACATTATTATTTTTTTATTATGTATATTGGTAACGATTGTACTTATTAGTTACTTTCATTTTAGACTTATCACTCTTATTTGGTTATCGTTATATTAATTTGAATTTTTGATTTTTTTTTTAAATTGATCTAACAATAATCAAACAAGTAGTAAGTCTAAAATAGTGTCAAGTACAATATTATTATAAGGCAAAAATATTTCTAAAGTTGCTAGACGTCCACTAGTATTCCTGATCATTGATTTTCATTTATTTAAGTTGCTAGACGTCCACTAGTTATAATTTCTAGCTTGAAGTCTAGTTACTTGAGAAATGATATGCTCAATTTATAGATACAAACTTAGAATAATAATAAAAATGTAAAATAAATGAAAATTCCAAAAAGCTGACATACATCTTAAAAAAAGTTCATCTTGAGAGCTTTTAACTTTTAATTTTTTTTTCTCTGTTATAAAAAAACTCTTTTTATAATAAGAGCTTTTATAAAAATATGTTTGAGAAGAGAAGCTAAAAATTAAGACATGCCAATCAAACACGAAAGTAGAAAAAAAAGCCACTTCTTATGAATTAGAAAATTTTATTAATAAAATTTGTCTTCTTCATACACTTTTGAACTGCTTAATGAAGTATAAAGAGAATCCGAAGCAGTATGATTATCCGTCTTTATGTGTCTTTGTTTCTTATAGAGGCAGTCCAGCCATAAAACGATTGTAAAAATACAATGACTCCTGTGGTTTATATTCTGGAACAGTATGCCCAGCTCCCTGCACCAATATTATTTAATAGTATCAAAACCAAAACAATCTATGGTACTTTAATAGAACTAGAACATTTTCATGTACAAACCCTTATGGTGAGAAAAGTAAGATTTTTTTCATATCCTTGTGTATACCTGCAACCAATAAACAAAACTAACTCAACCTCTAGTCAAGATTAGACCATACACTAGTGGTACATTTATCATATGACCAATACTAGAAAATTATGTCCTAGTAATGGGAATGATCCTCATGAAAGAGTTGCTTCATAATGTAAATACTTGAAGAAGATCTTTTAATTGGATTTTTAAACCATTTAAGGAAATTAAGCACCCGATCAATCTCGCAAAAGGTGAATCTATTTAATGGATTATAATATTTGAAAATTCATTAAGTAGGATAAGGAGGAAATAATAGCATTAGAAGTACCCAGCAACTTGATCATTGATTAACCAAGGTCTCCATTCATCAACAATCTTGTATCCAAGTGAACTAGTCCATGCTCGGCTTCCAGTAAATGGGACACACATGTCATGATCACCACTGCCAAAAACATAAAGCTTTAGGAACAACCAAAAAGAATATAACATGACTTGAAGCCTTTGAATCATCAAAGATAATAGCAATTATAGTAACAAATTGCTGTGCAAAGAACTAGAATTATGGTGATCCTGCAAACTTTTTGTAAACAACTTTAATTGGGGTGATCCTTGTGTGGATATAGTATAAACTATGAAGCAAGTTCAGCAATAGATAGTCAATCCCTTAAATGCACTAGAATCTGGCAGTTTTGCAATGGCAATGAAATTCGAAATGTTAAACTATGTAACAAATAGTTGTTGGTCTAGTTGCGACCTTAGTTAGACACTTAGACCCCAATATTTGACATATTCAAAGAATAGTTTGTTCAAATCTCAAGAGTAGCAATTTCTAAGGAGAGTGGAGAGGCATAAACCCGAAATCGGATTAACCATGTCCATTATATAACAAAATGTTACTATTGACATAATTTATATTGTATACCTAAGAATTTCTTCTAGAAGAATCAAAAATCAAAGATAAGAAAATACTTAATAGAACATACATGTAGCATGGTAAACTAAAGTAGAACCAGAATTGTTGAAAGCTCCATACCCAACAAACAATTATAAAACGAAAAATTTCACACGGCTCCTAGCTATGTTAAAACATGTTCACATAATGTACTTTCTTTCAGTTGTCAAGTCACCAACAAGATCAAGGACTGTTGCATTGATGAAAATAATGATAGATTCTTCCTTCTCAAATAAAACTATTGAAAGATATAATAAAATCATCATCTCGGTACTACTCTCGTCCAAGCTAAACTAATTTGTGGAGTTCTAATGCCATCAAACACATTTTTCTTTCATAAATGTAAAGAAATGCCTTCAAGTTTGAAATTCACCTGTATATAAGTGCTCGATATCCTTTGGAAGTTAGTTTCTTATGGTACTTGATCATGCTCCCAGTATCATGATTGTATTCAATTTGGCCGGTACATAATTGCCAATCACTGACCACATTTTTCTGTTGTGGAACAAAGATCACAATTTAGTGCTTTGATATCCACAGCACAGTATTTTGCTAAGAAACCTTACCTCTACTGTGTGGATTGCTCTCCTGACCTCAGGATTGTTCAGCCATAAGGTTGCAACCTCATCATCCTATAACGTTAGATTTTGTTAATTAAACATCCAATGTAGAGGCAATGCAACAATATCAATAACAAGAATAACTGCAATTTTATCATGTATAAAAGCATCACTCATGAAAGCAGATATGATACATTAAGAAACAGCGACAAAAAAAGATTATGCTATTCAATTAGCAAATATTTATCACCAAATTTTTTTAAGGCACCGCCATTAGAAGCTAGAACCTAATTTATGTGGACACAATTTTTTGCCAATAAAAACATTATTAGATAGATATCTCCCAATCAAGTTTCATTTCATATTTGAACACCAAAATTGATGAAGAATTATTATTTCAAATATATAAGGTTTAGAACAAGATAGAAGATGTTTAAATATTTTCATTAGTTTATATCATTTTATGAGTCAAGTTTTTCTCATTATCTTGAGCAGAATCTCCCTTTCAGCATTGTTTTCATCATTTTATCATGTAACTATTAGCTTTTGTAATTGCATTTAAGATAAATGAAATCAGTAATTCTGAAGTGTATATATGTATATCCTTATGCGCTTACTTTAAAAATAAGTTCATTTTATAGAAGTCTTATCATCATCAAAATTATATCCAATAATCAAGCAAAAAATTAAAATCAATGATTCAATGGAGAAGCCGGAAGTAAAAATATGAATGGTAAAGAAATAAAGTACTAAAGTAAAGTAACCTACAGTGCATGGAACAGAGGGGTTATTGCTCAGTTGTGGCCAAGTTGGTACAATTCCATCTTTCACAGGAGCTCTTAAGGGCCAAGCACGACCAAACATTCTTTTTCTCACAGGCATAGGTCTATCAGTTTTACCCAATTGCCTAAAGCTGATTGGCAACTTATGATATGAGCTTTTATTCTTTTCTGTCTCTTGTCCATGATAGCATGGTTCCAGAATGTCATATATGTTTACCCCAGCAACGTCCTGTGAAGTAAAACAAAATCAACAATGAGTGGCTCATATCTCTTAAGGTTGTTTTTGTTTCATGTCAGGACTGTCCTATAGTTAAATCACCTTATCAAGTTTTGACAACATTTCTGAGCACTTTGCGCTGTCTGGATCATAGAATTTTCCACTGCATTGTTTTGTGATCTCCTGCAGCATATACCATTGATTACATGAAACATGTTAAAAAGCTGACAAACTTATAGCAAAGTTTTAAGTAGTGGCTGCAGCATATACATTCTGCTAACTAAAGCATATTTACTCAAGACACAATTTCTACCAATTATCAGCAATGGTTCAAAAATGCATCAACATTGAAGAAAGTGTAACTAACATGATGCGGTCCACAATTTAAAACTTTTTAGAAAGTGTAAACTATTTTACATACTTCATAAAAAAAAGTAAAATACCAGCTATTAATTAGTCCACTAAGATGATAATGATGTGTAACTAAGACCTTGCTATATAATTAAGGGTTTTATTTTTACCCCAAACATTTCAGCACTGATAAGACCCATCCCATATGCAAATGGAACAAGAGCATTGCCATCAAATTCTTCATCTGTAACAGCATTTCCAACCATGTAACCCTGCATATTGAAATGACTTCAGATTGTGGCAACTGATTTGAAAACATAATGTGACCCCTTAAAGATAAAATACCTTGAAATTTAGTTTGGGCGTTGTGTTAGTTTCAATCCCTGTGGAAGATCAAGAAACTGAATCACACGTTTGATTCTAACACATTCAATTCAACACTTTCATGACACGACTTGTTTTACCTTTGACTATTTCATCAGCAAGAGTAGGCACATAAACTCCAGCATAGGACTCTCCAGAAATGAAGAGTGGGTTGGGAAGGAACTCAGGGTATAGTTCAAACCACTGGTTTGTTCAAGAATAAGGCAAAAGCAATTTGGTAAGAATAAGGATTTCTTGATTCAAATATTTATGTCAAAGTTTCCATTTGTTTCCTTAACTACCTTGAGGAGAAAAGCATGTGTATCAGAGGCTGTCTTTACATCTCCAGTAGTGTAATCAGATTCATTCTTTGAGTATGAAAACCCCACTCCAGCAGGAGAATCCAAATATATAATGTTGGAAACCTATAATGCAAATCAAAGTAGAATCTTATACACACTGATCAAAACAAGACACAATCATTGATTATCCCAAAACTTCACTTGGGGAATTAAATCATTTTTCTCTTTCCTCAGAGACAAAAAAAAAATCCCTTTCTAACAACACAGTTTGTAAGTTGATACCTTTGACCAGCTGTATGGATTGAGTTGCAACCTTGGCAGGGTTCCCTTAGTCTTTGGTTTTTCAAAATTAAAAGGACCTGAAACACATGAAGAATAACCCACATGATTTATAAATGAGATCAATAAAAATAAAACCATTCAATCTTGAAGAATTAATGAGAACTCAGGGTCAAGGAACCACAAGCAACAGAACTATGTTTGGAAGAAGTCTAATGAGTAGACCAAGTCATAGCAAACGAAATAAATTTGAATCAACATCACCTCTTTTTTCCCAAATTAGTTGGGGTAGCGAAATAAATTTGAATAAAATCACTGCTCACAAAACCTCAAATAGCGAGGGTGGGGTAAAGACAATCCTTATATCAGTCTTACCTTTAAATATTTGCAAAAAGACTGATAGTTTTCTAGATTTAAATCTATATGACCCTTTACACACAAACTAACAGTTTTACCACTACTTCAAATACAATAAATTTGAATAATGGGGAAAAATGAATAAGAAGGAGATTAACATTGTAAGCAATCACAAACCATTTGCGATTACATTTCGATCTATTCAACCTAAAATGTATCAAAACCAAAATGGCAAAAGTGAAAATTGACTAGTTACCCTTACCATGCTCATATACAAAGCCATCGAAGCTAGAGCACCCTGGTCCACCATTAAGCCATAGAACCACTGGGTCCTTAGATGGTTTACCTTCAGATACAACAAAGTAGTAATACAAGTCCCTTCCATGACTTTCATCCACAGTCACATACCTGAAATGTCAAAAACCAAGACCATTGAATCAGAAATCTTGCAATTCTTCCATTAGTTAATGTGTCAATGCATATGAAGAACAAAAACAAGAATTTGATATAGCCAGTGCAGGAATTGCATAGATAATTAGATATAGTATACTCAACATAACAATATATAAAGGTAATAAGGATTTTCCTCATCCCTTTTCTCACCGGTCGGGTTTAGTGCAGAGTGATTTTTTTTTATGCTCAACATAAAAAAAGTCACTTCTTATTAAATCCGATCAGATGGGATGAGAACAATTCTTATACGCAATCTTATCAGAAAAAAGTTATTTTCTGGATTCGAACCTTGGTTACAAAGGCAAAATAACAAAAACAAATTAAAAGTAAAAAGGCAGAATTTGTTTAAGGACAAACTAAATATCAATTGCAGGAATAAGAATTCAAGTGGAATTGGATACAGAAATAGCATACCCAGCATAGTGCCTGGAAGGTAGAGTGCCATTGAAGCCTGGAACATTGGTTATAAGAGACTTTTCAGGTGCTGATTGGGTCAGCACAAAGCTCAAAGAAATGTGGATTAAGATAAAGTAGAAGTAGAACATTTTAGCCATCTAGGGACCTCACTCCTAAAATAAAAAAGAACTGTTTATCAAGACAGTGACAACTTGATACCATTTTATAGTTGAAAGATTGTGAATATATAATTATACAATGATTGTTCTACCTTTTTCTACTTAACAATTGTGGCTTGTTTAACTTAAAAGCAGAGATAGGACCAGATGAGGAATAGAGGGAATTGAGATATCAAAGTCAAAGTTCTATGAAAGCTTAACATTTAATATCATTAACACGAGGCCTATGTATGAACAAATCAAATATCATCCAACGGCTAGGACCTAATTAGCATTCAGTTACATTTGGATAAAAGATTAATGAGATTTGAATATTGAAACGTTGTTTGAATTTTTAAAACAGGAATCAATCGATTAAAATTTATGCTTCACTTGATTTTTATAATTTCACAAAACAAAAAATCAATCTGCATTGATGAAGTAGATCTTACAAATGAATAAATCAAACATGAATCAAATGAAATAATTAATGCAATTCAAAGAATTAATGCAATTCAATACAAAATAAATAGAACAAACATAAATCCATTGCAATTTATACATTAAATTAATTTGAGACAAAGTCAAATCTAAAATGGGAAAGATATCTACAATTAATAAGAGTCTAAAAATTAATGTGTAAAATGAATTATATCGTACGATTATGGATATAAAAATGATAAATTTTAAGATTTACAGTATTTAAAATGTATATAATAGCATTTTTTTTATATTGCTAAAATGAATATAAATATAAATAACAGCTTGCAATATATACATATATGAATGTTCACTTTTCTATACTTTTGTTTGTCAATGTCACATAACATAAAATTAATTATTGCATGTATGTAAAATATAAGAATTCATTTCACCAAAAAAACATATATATATAAGAATTCACGGCAGAAAGCATGTAATTTTTTTTTTGGTATCCCGGATAGGACGGACTCCACACGAGCTAAATACAATAAATAAATACCAGAAGAGGGGTCAAAAAACACAAAAATCATCCTGATCTTGATTTCCATATAAAATGCAAATTATTAAATTGAATTTATAGTGACAAAACAAAATAATTAGTGCAATTAGAGAAGAACTATAACAAACTTTATCGAATTACTATTTAGACTAAATTAATTCAAGACAAAATCAATTATAAACTGAAAAATATCTACAATTATTAAGTTCCTAAAAATTAAAATATGAAATGAATTATGGCGCAAAATTGTGGACACTTAGTTATATATATATATATACTTAAGGACACGATCATTTCATACTATTATGAATTATACTCTTAATTTTGATCGATCGTTGAATTTCATTTATATGTAATGACTATAATTTATTAATTTTGTGAACCATCGGATATCATATAAGTGAGCGAACAATTATGATATTTGTGTGTTAATCCTGACCTATGTGCTTAGTTTCTTGCAAATATTAAAATAATTTAATATTTTGGTTACATAATAATAAAGACATTGTTAAGGAAATTGATGGCAAAAAAATTAATTTAATGCTATTTAATAAAATAATTACGCATTTATTATAATTTTGGGAAAAATTACGGATCTATTGCGCACTGTGACGCCTCTTTTGGTCGTCACATGTGACACCCCAGTGAGGCGTCTCATCCTAAAGGGAAGAAGCCCCAATGGAGCGTCTCTTATGTGGTGCCGACATGTGTCATTTTTTTTCAAAAAAAAAAATTAATTTAATCATAAAACTTATGAAGATCATAACTTTTGATTCGAGTACCAAAATTAGGCAATTCTTTTTTTGATTCCACATAACTTTTCGAGATCTACACAATGACATCTCATTTGACATATTTTATTTCTCATAAACATAATCTTAATTTGCAAGAATGGTATTATAAGAGCAATTAATCCCTTTTGCCTTTGAGTTCTGGATTTGTGATTTAATATAAAAAAATAAATAAATTTTGATTTGTGATTTAATTTTTTTATAATAATTTCTTTTGTTATAACAAAAATTTGTTTTGTGATTTAAATTAAAAAAAATATTATTAATAAGAAAAATAAAATAAAGATTTGATTTGTGATTTAGACGTGTCAGGTTTTGACACGTGTTGACACATGTCACATCTTTAAACTCAAAAACCTCTGAGTTCTATGTTTGTGATTTAATACAAAAAAAAAAATTAAGATTTGATATGTGATTTAAATTAAAAATCAATTT
The DNA here is from genome assembly GCA_032173675.1 of Gastrolobium villosum. Lineage (NCBI taxonomy): Eukaryota > Viridiplantae > Streptophyta > Magnoliopsida > Fabales > Fabaceae > Gastrolobium > Gastrolobium villosum. The sequence goes on along the minus strand of JAVKPL010013180.1, from coordinate 24,264 downwards.
GAAAAATTTGTATTAATAAAGGATGAGTCGTGGTGCACCAGGGGCTAGTCGTGGTGCACCAGGGGCTAGTCGTGGTGCACCACGGACTAGCCGTGGAGGACCAGGGTGAGCCAGGGTGCACCAGGGGCTAGCCGTGGTGCACCAAGATGAGCCGTGGTGTACCAGGATGAGTCGTGGTGCACTAGGGGCTAGCCATGGTGGACCAGGGTGAGCCGTGATTCAAATTATGTTTGTGAAAAATAAAATATATCAAATGAGATGCCATTGCATAGATCTCGAAAAGTTATGTGGAATCAAAAAAAGAATTACCTGATTTGAATACCTGAGTCAAAAGTTATGGCTTTCAGAAGTTTTATTATTAAATTAATTATTTTTTTGAAAAAAAAATGACACGTGTCAGCACCACATAAGAGACGCCCCATTGGGGCTTCTTCCCTTTAGGGTGTGACGCCTCACTGGGGCGTCACATGTGAGTGTGCAAAAAATCAATAATTATTCCTAAACTATAATAAATACGTAATTATTTAATTAAAATGCAATGTTTAAATTTTTTTTCCGGAAATTGATTAAGGAATATTTAATTATTTTATACTTCTCCTTTTACGTTTCCTTTCTCCATTAAATAAAATGAGAGAGAGTTTAAGTCAACCGATCGAGTGCATTATTTAGTATCTTTTAACATAGGCATAATTATTAAAGTTAGTTAATAATTTCCATTTTTTGCATTTGTGCTGACCAAAAAGTATGTACAAAAAATTATATTCCGGTATTAATTGTTGTCAAGAACTAGTGTAAAAACTTAAGTTTTTACGTTTTGACTTAATCTGGCCCGCCACCCGGCCCGTTTTTATGAGTTTTATATAAAAATATAAAAAATATAAAAATAAAATACAAAAAATTAAATCCACCATAAAAACACATATTTTTTTTTTGTTTTTAATAGAGTGGTACGTGTTAAAACTCAAGTAAAAACTAGTAGAAACGCCGCGTAAAAATGGTAAAAATTTACATTTTGACCATTTTTACTTAAAACTAAAAATTTAATAATACAAACGATTTACAAAAAAAATTAAAAAAATACCTAATTTTCGTTTTCCCCAAATCAAATTCACAATATCTTAATATCTTTTTGTTTGGATATATGTTTTTATAATTATGTCTTATAAAGCTACAATTCTATTATAAGTTCTGTTATGAGAATCGTTTTGTGTTTTTGGATCATTGTATGCATTGAAAGAAGTGGAATTATATCCTGATGAGCGATGATCCAAATCGACAGTGTATAAAGCAGTTAGAGCAGATTGGTTATCCATTACTTGTTAATTATCACAGTTTATAATTTTGATACTTGGTTTTGAAAAATAATTTTCCTTTTTAGATAGATAAATGACTCAACACACATATTTATTATGTGATATATTTTTTACATGCATATATATAATTTTGTATATGAGGAGGGATATTCTTACTACCAAATTTTTCTACTACTAACTTACTACCTATCTAATCACCATTAGATCAACATTTTCTCTTTTTTCAAAAACTTTTTAACATTCTCTCTTTGATTTAATGGTGATTAGATAGGTAGTAAGTTAGTAGTAGAAAATCTTAGTAGTAAGAATATAAACCCTCTTTGTATATTGACCTAAATTTTACGTTTCGTGTCATTTTTACGTTTTACATTTCTACCACCCCTTTCCATTTCTACGTAGAAACTCGAGTTTGACAACATTGACGATATTTGTATTTGTGTCATGTTTGTGTCAACTAGGGGTGTTAACGGGCCGAGTTTTGGGCTTAAAAAGCTAAGCCTGTGTTTAGATGTGTCAGCCTGATCAAGCCTGTTACCTGTTATAAATATACTTATCGGCCTGTGGCCTGACTTATTTACAAAAAATAAAAGCCTGATTTAGATTGTTTAAAAAAAATAAGACAACAAAAATTTATCCAAACAGAATATACAATCAACAACACTAGTAATTCCGTAAATATTCATAAGTTCAATGTATATCCAAACAACATAATATAGAACAAAATCATTCAAAAGGTCTATTTAAACGATAAAATGAGGTGAAATGGATCGAAAAAAGAGAGAGGGATATTACAAGTAGTATAAAAAATAAAAAATAAAAATAAAATACCAAGTCAGCCTGAGAGGCTCTAAGGCTGAGCTTTTGAATAGGAGCCCGAGGCCTTTTTATTAAATGAGCTTTTATAGGAGTTCAAGCCTTGTGCCAACAACCAATTTTAGACATGTAAGCTCAGGCCTTGACGAGCCGAGCCAGAGGCCCCTGGTTCGTTTAACACCGGTAGTGTCAACCCATAATTGATATGTTTAAATTAAGGGTAATATAAATAGGGAAAAACTATTCTCATGCTACATGAGTTAAGTTTTTCCTCTTACACACCATTCAATAACTATGCCAAGAAGCAGCCCCCACATTCAAAGTACCTTTTTTACCATTAGAAAGAACCTTTTTTTTTTTCAAGTGATGGAGCCCACAAGTTTTTCTCTATGACATGAGATAACTTACCTTCTTTAACATCAGATTAATAAAACCCATATAAATGTCATGTAATAGGAAAAAAAAATTAGTTTCCTGCACAAACAATGAAAACTTGGGGTCCACAATTTTTCTTCTCTTTATCCTATCACTTTCTCTCTCTTCACTTTTTTTTCTTGCAGAAAAATTACCAACGATTCTTGTAACATAATACTGGTATAACCCTTAAATTAAATACTTACATAATTACTTATTTATCTCATTTTTAATAAATAATTCAAAATTGTAAAATGATTTTCATTCAAATTATGTTAGTGTGAAGAGTTTTGACACAAATAGTTTACCCGTGTCATGTTGGCAATGAAGTACCGACATTTCAAAAATCCTGGCGTATCGTGTCCGACACTTCCCGACACTCTCGGACACTCCGACACTCCTCGACACTCCAACACGCATTATAGAAATTCAAAAAAGGTTAAAAGGTTGCGTTGCATTGAATTTTTAGTTTCAATTATTAGATTTGTTAGATTACGATTACCATTTTATTAAATTTAATATAAATATTTGGGATATCTTATGTTTCTTTGCAAAATTTATGAATAATATAAGTTTAGATTCATTTTTTTGTTAAATTATTGAATATTAAATACAATATACACTATTTAAATAAAAAATATTATTTAATATCAAAACGTGTCCTAACGTGTCGAAATCTAACATTTTTTAGAATTAACGTACCCGTGTCGTATCGTGTCACGAGTCCCGTGTCGGTATCGGTGCTACATAGCATGTTGGTGTCAAAGACATTTTATAATAAAAGTTTTACGTGTGAGCAGATTGATTAATAAAGTTATGAAATTAGGAATAAATAAATAAAAATCCCTCGCTGAGTTATTTATATATTTAAATAAAACAAAAAAAAATTAATCTCCAAGATAAGGTAGACTTGGAGAATAAATAATTCAATTATAAATCAAATTTGTATCATTATTTTAGGATCAATTGAATTTTGATTTGAATATTAATTTACTTTTAATGTAAGTTCCAAGAAAATAAATATGTAAAAGGAATTGAAGCACAATTATGAACCCCTCTATTAAAAATTTAATCAAATAAAAGAATCTAGGCGCTATTAATTAAAAAAATTTGAGGAGATGTAACGCCCCGTTGTACACACAGTTCCTTATATGATATTAAGCGCAAGAAACTTTAAACTTAATAAATGCGGAAACTCATGGACTAACTTTTTTCTTTTCCTTATGTATTGCAAACTTTACAAACTCTTGTTCCGTTTGTATCTTCGACTATTGGGATTACTTCTCATCGTAATAATTTCCACTTGATTAACAGTTCAAATATATAATAAGCATGCCACAAAATAGATAAAACATATTGTCCAGTCATCTATGGCCTAAGCTATCTGATAACCATCGGTCTCAAAATAATGTACATGATATTACTTATATAATTACATCAAATAAAAAAAGATGTAATTAAATAAGTAACATAGACTTAGGCATACATCACTGATAACATATACAAAGTACAAACTACCAATATGACAGACGTCCCCTATACTTTCCGTAAAGAATGATATAGTATATACAACTCAAAATAATAACATGTCATGTACATATCAAAATAACAAACTAATCCATACTCTCAAGTTAGATAATATTTCTTCTCGAACCTCTTGACACACGATATTTCAGCACCATTAACTTTTGTAATCCCGATAACTCCTTTACCGTGGTAAAGTGCTCTAAGAAACTCAACAAGTAGGGATGTTCGCGATCTGGATTGGATCAGTTTTGGAAGGAAAAATCATCTGATCCAATCCCTTCCGGAAAATATTCGGCCACTTCAAATTAGTTGGCCTAACACAATTGGTCAAAATAGTATCATTTAAAAGATAGTTTTATCTATTATTTATTTTATTTTTTTGGTAAATTATCTATTATTTAATTAATTAACTAGCTTAATACCCGTGGAATAAAAACAATGTTCACCACGACTACAAATAATATAACAATATGAGATAAAGAAATACATATGGTCATAATTTAAATTAAGAAACCAAAATGTTAAACAATCATATTACAATCTACCGATATGAGATAAGAAATATTTGAATTAATGTAACATTTAAAAACAAATTATTATATTTACCGGAAAAATAAATTATTTTATTAGAAAGGGTGAGAGATATTTTATCACTTAAAAAATATGAAATCACTTGTAATTAAAATTTGATTTGAATTTGGACATTTTTAAATTAAAAAAATTTAAAAATAAAGTTGATTAATCGGTAATACAACTGTATTAGAAGAACATGAGTTTGAAAGTATATATATATGGGATAGGATCAACTTACACCAGTGTAAGTATAATAAATCTTACATCAAATTTTAACCGTTGATTTTCGTACATTCAAGGGTTGAGATTTATTTGGAATTAAAAATTAATTAACGAGTGAAACCGAATAAATCTTAACCGTTAGATGCAAAAAATCAATGGTTAAGATTTGGTGTAAGACTTACTCATCTTACACCGGTGTAAGATGATCCTGCCCCTATATATATATATATATATATATGAGAAAAATGTTTCTGTAGTTAATGCTGATAAGCTATCTGCATTTATTCTCAAAACGACATTGTTTTGGTATTGAGATCTTAAAAAATTATAAATATAAAGACTATTATAACCCCGAAATAAATTAAAATTACAAAAACACCATGATTTCCGTCTCAAAACGACGTCGTATTGGGCTTACTGCAGATAACTTATCTGCAGTAACCGCAGAAAAAACGAACCCTATATATATATATATATATATATATATGGGAAAAATGTTTTTGTAGTTACTGCATATAAGTGATATATATTTATTGCCAAAATGACGTCGTTTTGGTATTGAAATATTAAAAAATTATAAATATAAGGACTATTATAACCCTGCATTAAATTTAAAATATAAAAATACTATGATTCCCGTCCCAAAACGACGTCGTATTGGGCTTACAACAAAAATCTTATCTGCATTAACTGCAGAAAAAGCAAACCATATATATATATATATATATATATATATATATATATATATATATATATATATATATATATATATATATATATATGTTTATCCTTTTAAATGACACAACTTATATTCTTTCACTCTCACAAAGAGGTGGGACCCACACCTTTATTTTTTTGTCAACTCTCTCTCCTTCTTTATCTATCTATTTCTCTCTCTTAAAATGACACAACTTTATATCCTTTAAAATGATACACACTTTACCATATATATATATATATATATATATATATATATATATATATATGAGATATAGTGTCAAATTTGAAATTTGACATCTTATTTGAAAGTCATTAGATTAAAAAAGATCAACGATTCTGATTTGTAAACATGTGACACTATTGATCTTTTTTGATCTAATGGCTCTTTGATAGGAGTATTTCAAATTTACATATATATATATATATATATATATATATATATATATATATATATATATATATATGGGGAAGGTTATACTTACAACCTATTTTTCTTTACAACCTCTTACAACCAATATCTTAACCGTTGATTTCTGCCAATCAACGGTTAAGATTTATTGCGAATTAATAATTAATTAATAAATTCTATTTGTGAAAATCTTAACCGTTAATTGACGGAAATCAATGGTTAAGATATTGGTTATAAGAGGTTGTAAAGGGAAATAGGTTGTAAGTATAACCTCTCCTATATATATATATATATATATATATATATATATATATATATATATATATATATATATATATATATATATATATATATATATATATATATATTTTATAATTCTCATTCAACACGAGAATTTGAATTTTCCTACACACCCTTCGATTTCCGTGCCAATGTGGTTCCTACACATAATTTTTTCTAATATACGAGTTCCGCATATTTTTTGTTTCTACAACATGAGAATTCAATTCTCATGTTGAAAGAGAAATATAAAACCCTATATATATATATATATATACAAAATGTTGTATAAAATAGTATATAAACTTGAGCGTGCGCTAGAGCCCAAATGACATCGTTTTAAAAGCCCACAGTTTAAACGACGTGTTATCTAGTGAGACGACATCATAAGGGGTTTAGTGGCTAAGGCTATAAAAAAGCAAAAACGGCAGGACGTCCAGGTGATGGGTGTTTCTATAAATTTGGAAGTATGAGAAGCCAAGTGCGTGAAATTTTCAAAACCCTAGCAATGGCGTCGCCTCGCAGAGACGAAGCATAGTATCCATTAATGTTTGTTTTTCTTACCCTCTTTCTTTCACTCTTTCTTTCACTGTATATATGGTTTGTTCATTTTCGTTGTTGAATTGAAATTATAAACGAGGGAGACGGTGCTATGATGATGAGAAGAAATAATCTCGTTAATCTGATGTTTAACCTTCATGAGGATAACATTCTCGTCCATTCATTATTTTTTCTGAGCACCCTCTCTCTCTCTTTCCAATGTTTTTAAGATTATTTGTCAACTTTCATCGCTAAATTCTTGACCTTTGTTTGCGACTGAATTAAGAAACCAGAAAAGGTAAAAACAAAATTGAAAATTTGTAATGAAAATATTTCAATCATTTTTAGATTTCTTTTTTGAGAGAAGTTATATTAATTAAATAACGATTAGAAAATAACACGAGTGAGAGTCAATTGATTTGATATTGATGCTGTAAAAAAAAATTAAAAGTATAAACTATTTTTTTTTATTCTAAACTTTCTTCTTCGGAAAAACAGTGCTCGGTTGTTGAATTGTTTTAGTTTTATTAATTTTTTTTATTCAATTACTGCTACTCAAAAAATGTAAAAAAAAACAAAAAAAATCATCAAGATTTGTTTATTTTCTTTTTGTTCTATTTAAGCTTCGAACTTTTTTTTTTTTATTTTTGTCAAATTAAGCTTCGAAATTTCTATTTGTGATTTTAATTTTAGGTAAATTATATAAGGGTTTTATAAGAGTTATGTTGTAGGAAAATTGATTGTGCAATGTTATAGAGATTCGTTTTGCGTGCCATGATTTTCTTTTTTTTCTTTAAAAACTGTGGGCCCCACAAAATGTTGTGTGTATAGGAAAATTTGTTGTGTCATGTTAAATGATAAATGCAAATTGATTGTGTAATGTTATAGAGATTCGTTTTGCGTGTCATGATTTTCTTTTTTTTCTTTAAAAACTGTGGGTCCCACAAAATGTTGTGTGTATAGGAAAATTTGTTGTGTCATGTTAAATGATAAATGCAAATCCCATTATATAAAACCACCTCAAAGTTAAGTGCTTTTTTAAAAAATCACATTTCACTTTCAATTGAATCAATTTACCCCTTTATATTTTCAAATAGTAACAATTAAGCATATTTATTAATTTTAAGATAAAAATATTCCTATCTCATTCCACCATCCCTTTTGATCATTGTCCCTATCATCACTCATTTGTAATGTCTTCACCCACTAACAATCACCTTCAACCATCATCCATTATCCATTGCTGGCCGTCAGTCATCCCTCACTGGAAAAATATCAAAAAGAAGTTAATTCGAATCTGTTATACTACCCACGTTTTGCCGTAAGGGATGATTTTGAATGGGAATGGTTTGGAATGTTAATTTGAATCTGCTATATTGAATGTTAATTCAACCCTGCTATACATTTTTCTTCTTAAACCTGAAACTTGAAATTGGATATCAAGTTCTGAATTTGTCAACTAGCATAGCTTATCATTGAATTATGATTTTAGTATCATTTCTGCACAATATAACAGCCAAAACAGCACCTTTGTTTTGTCCTAAATGTTTTTATCCGATTTTAAATCTACTAATTGAAGTTGTTGCACCCAATCTTGTTTTCTCTATCTTGCTGATTTAAATTCACTATTTGGATATTTTGATATTTGACATATTGATGAGTATCATTACACTTGCAAACTTGAAATTCCTCTCATCTGTCACCACCTCATCGCTATTATTGCAATCCTGTGAAGATATAACACTTGCATATTAGTTTGTGATTTGGAATTATTAGCATGTAGCGGAAACAGGAACGACACCAACATGAATAACACCAAGAGGGGTGAAGGTATGTGTTACGGATATGTATAATATCCTAACTATCCACTCAACAATATGCTAAAGGATAGATGCACAGCTATCCTAACAATATCAAAAGGATCCTTATCTTAACAGAGAGGAAGCTGAGTCCTACTACAACTGGGAAGTCTACAGAAACCCTAGAGGTAACCACTATAAATAAGAGGCTAAAGACCCCAGGTACACATTTTTAACCTATTTACGAATACTGTCCACACTGTGCACACACCCACGCCTTGGCTAGAAGTCTATTGCTTGTGAGCAGTGATTGGGACACCGGCTATTAGCCAAGTATACATTTGACTATACACTATCTCTGAGCGCATACCATACGGTATAACAATACGGTCTTTCTAGGACCGAACATTGGCGCCGTCTGTGGGAACGATAAAATTCGACTCCCATACCACGATGACGAACACCCGTTCGACGTCCGGCTTTGCCCCACCACCACCACACCATTCTGCGCTAGGACAACTCCAGTCAACAGCATCTCCCGTGCTGGTGGATGTACAGGTCGGGGCGGTCGGCACACAGGCACCGCTCTCATGAACCCAGCGGTGGCGACAGCATGCCCACAAAACAATCAATTGGAAGACGTGACCAATAGAGCCATGAATGCGATCCTTCAAAAGATGCAAGAGATGGAAAATAGATTTCTAGCTCAACAAAGGTTAAACGTCCAAAGAATGGATGAAATGCAGGCCGAGATAAGAGGCCAGAACAATAAAGGTCGAGCTGGAGGGGCTAGCCAAGCCGAAATTGGCGGGCCACAACAACAGAACGCGACTGCGGCAGCCGAGAACGTGCAGAACCTTCATCAGGGCAATATCAAGAGGGCGGAGGCCAGGCAAATAATCAGGAAGATAACTATCTCCATGACGAGGAGGCCAATGATAGCCCATTCATTGAAAGGCTCATGAACCTGGCGATTCCGCCGAGATTCAAAAGTGCGAGGATACCACCATACGATGGAAGTCAGGACCCGGATGCCCACCTAGAGGCTTTTAAGACTGAGATGTTGTTCAATGGGATAACTGGACCTATTAAGGCCAGAATTTTCGCGACGACATTAATGGGTCAAGCAATGGCTTGGATAACCAGGCTCCCCAGAAACTCGATCGGGTCGTTCGAGGACTTAGCTCGGACCTTTCGTCTGAATTTTGCAACAAGTAAGGCGCATCCGATGCCGGCCTATGCCTTGGGCAGAATCCGACAAAAGGAGAACTAATCATTGAGGAAGTACCTCGACAGATTCAAAGACGCCGCCCTCAAGGTTCGGAATTTAACCGAACCAGTGCACCTGCATCTGATCATCTCAGGACTAGACGGTGATTCCCCCCTTGCGAGGTCAATCTACAAGAACCCGGTCAACGACCTAGAGGAGTTCTGACGTAGGTCGGATAAATACATTGATGTCGAAGACATGCAGAAGGTTTATGGGGAGTCCTGGGGTCGGAGCCCTAACCGCCAAAGTCCGAAAAACAAGGACCGAGATCAGCGGGCGTCGAAGAAGGGGAGCGACAATAGAGACACGGGGTCGGATGGTCGATCTCCCAGGAAGAAATATGACAATTAAACGCCCCTAAATGTGCCCAGATCCCGGATTTGGAAGGAGGTGTGTCAAACAGAGATGCGCAGGACCCCGACCCCTCAAGGCCAAGAGCGGATTACACAAGAACAAATACTGTGCGTTCCATGACCAAAATGGTCATATCACGGATGATTGCTGGGACCTCCGAGATGCTATTGAGAAGCATGTCAGAGAGGGGAAGCTGAAACAATACATTATCCGAACTTAGGGTAAAAAGAACGACAAGCGAAGGCAAAGAAGCCGGAGACGAAGCCACAGCCCAAAAAGAGAGGATAGAAGAGACCCAGAGCAAGACCGCCCTTCAAAGGGCAGAAAGGTCGGTGATAAAGACGAGGAATTTCAAGAAGCCGAGTTTGAATATAATGTAATAAGCGGCGCTATAGGTGGAGGAGGAGACACGGCAAATGCCAGAAGGAAGTACTTGAAGGAGGTCATGTCGGTAAGAGATAGGCTGACTTTCAAAGGGAAACACAATAATCCTGCTCCCCCAAGATTGTTCTTCACTCAAGAAGAACTAGAAACGGTTGTCCCCGGACACACTGACGGTTTGGTGATTACAGGAGTAATAATGAACTGCAGGGTCAAGAGAATCTTCATTGATCACGGGAGCTCCGCAGACATACTCCTTTGGGACGTTTTCCAAAGGATGAACCTGGATGAAAAAGACTTAAAACCATGCGTCACCGATCTAGTCGGGTTCAACGGCGTGTCATCCCCTCCAAAAGGGTATATTGATCTGAAACTGACATTAGGCACGAAGGACTCTTTTAGAGCCGGAAGGGTCCGGTTCGTTGTAGTGGACACCATTTCGTCCTACAACGTGATCATTGGCCGACCTACTATTCATGACTGGGACATGCTGATCTCCACCAAGCACCAAGCGTTGAAGATGCCGGGGCCAAACAACGAAGTCGTCACTATAAGGGGAGATCAGAGATAATCCATGGAATGTTACTATAAGACCTTACGAGTCAATCAAAAGGGTCCATCATCTCCCCCCCGAATCAAAAACGGAGGAGGAAAAACAACCACCAAAGACTAGTCACTATACCCGTGTGGGAACGAGGTAAACGTGATCGAATTGGACATGAGGGAGGAGCTCCAGTCACCTCGTCCAGAACCCCAAGGGGAGCTTGAAGATGTCAACATTGGTGACGAGGGGAGAGGACACACCAAGGTTGGAAAGGCCCTCGGGGCCGAAACCAAATAAAGTTGGTTACCTTTTTAAATGAGAACTTAGATGTGTTCGCGTGGAAAGCCTCGAAGATACCAGAAATAGATCCAACTTTCTGCTGCCATAAACTATCTATGTACCCCGGATCAAAGCCGGTATCCCAGAAGAAGAAGATAGGCCCTGACCGACGTCAGGCCCTAAATGAACACGTAGACGAGTTGTTAGAGGCTGGTTTTATCAAGGAAATACAATATACCACTTGGCTATCCAACGTAGTAATGGTGAAAAAACCAAGTGGAAAGTGGAGAATCTCAATAAGGTCTGCCCTAAAGACTCATACCCGATGCCGAACATTGACTAGCTCGTGGATAATTCTTCAGGTTTCCAACTCCTATCTTTCATGGATGCATATTCAGGATATAATCAAATCCCATTGCACCCTGATGACCACGAAAAAACCGCCTTCATCACGGAAAAAGGCAATTTCTGCTACAACGTTATGCCCTTCAGCCTCAAAAATGCCGGGGCGACGTATCAAAGAATGATGAACCGCGTCTTTCACCAGCAAATTGGAAGGAATCTAGAGGTTTATATTGACAACATGATCGTCAAGTCGGCACACATTGACAAACACGTTGCCGACCTAAAAGAAACCTTCGAGCAATTAAGAGCTCGAAAGATCAGATTGAATCCGGCCAAATGCGCTTTCGGGGTGCCAACGGGAAATTTTTTGGGCTTCATGCTCACTAATAAGGGAATTGAAGTAAACCCCGACAAATGCAAGGCTGTGCTCAAAATGGAGCAGCCGGAAAGTAAGAAAGAAATTCAACAACTCACAGGTCGTCTTGCGGCTTTGACTAGGTTCTTGCCCAAATCGGTAGAAAAAGCTTTGCCTCTTTTCAAGCTCCTAAAAAAGGAGGCGGAGTTCGGATGGGGAAAGGACTGTAAACGGGCGTTCGAAGAAATAAAGGACTGCCTAGCCACCCCACCGGTGTTATCGAAGCCTGAGCCTGGAGAAACGTTGATTCTATATCTCTCTGTTGGCGAAGAGGCCATTAGTGCCGCCCTGGTAAGAAAGACTGTAACAGCCCGTTGTTAACATTAATTATGATATTAAGCGCAGTTACAATCACAACAATTCATTTATAAAAATGCGAATAAACTTTTTCCGATTATTACGCGAGCAGTTGAAAACATAAAAAGCGTAATAATTAAAAGCTGTGACCGTAACTGTAAACTCTTGCGGAATACTTATTTAAACTATTCTTATAGCTTACTTTACTTATTATAAGACACTAAGGGGTTCCCATAAACCCACTTAGCCAATTTCACACTTTTGCGTTTTCTACTCATCCGAACATGGTTCGGTCTCTAAATTTCTGCGGACGCACAGTAAAAATTCAGTCCCTCGTGTCTTGCTATCTCTCTTTCTTACTTAATTAACTTTCTAAAAAGCTATCACACACTCGGTTCCGAGCTTGTCAGCTCCGGTTATCGCCGTTTGAAGTTGGACAAGCAAGAATGTCAACCAACCCCAAAACAGCACCAAACATTACTCACTCCATGAATTACTGCACCGAATCCACTTATCCATTTGCTCTCAAATTTTTACACCATAAACTAGACACCTCAATCTTCGATTTGATATATCATACGCTTAATTTGACTAAGAAACGAAGCAGGAATAAAATTCCCAAAACAGACCAGAACAACCCCCAAGTGCAGGGCCAGAACAGGGCAGCAATGTTCCACGGCCAACACAGGGCTGCGCATAACTCATACAAGTCTAAGACTTTGCCACAATGTAGGGGACATCTCAAGCTTCAAAATGGCGTATGACACGTCCCTATTGGACCTCTATGGAGGGAGATATGCTCTCCCGAATTTCACCTAAAATATGTCAATTCTACAGAAAATTCGCCAGAGTTTCCTTTGTGTTTACAAAAATCCACAATTTGCACCAGTAGTTATGTACCTCAAATGTACCTAATAATCATTATAAATCATTGGGTGACACACATAAGGACCAACAATGCCTTGAGGCTCTTACAACCCGACACAGTTCATATTTATTACACAATATGGCTCACTTTAAATCCTTAAATAGTTTCAATCACCAACTTCAATTTCATGCATATTTTCATCATACAAGTAATCATAAACTTAGAATAGGCCTAAAGCCCTTCCATCATAATACCTCATGCATCCTTTGTATAATTACCGCATTTAACTTGCATGTTACAACTTACAACTTCAAACTTTAAATTAAACTTACAATTTCATACTTTAATTTACAACTTTAACATGAACTTTAATGACATAAACTACAATGATAATGCTCCATGACTCATCCTATGGGCCTCTTGCCCGCCACTCCTGTGCCACTGCTACCTCCTGAAATAAAGTCCCCGAGACGGGGTGAGATATATGAATATATCTCAGTAACCCAGAGGTTCTGGAGAAAACTCCGCCCAATGGTTCACTTCGATTCATACAAATAATATAAAACATTACTTAAAATGGGATAAAGCAAGGGATTTAGAGAAAAGGGGAATTCTCGGAATACAAACTAGGACGAAGCGGGCTGGTAGCAACCATACCACACAACTTCCTCGGCATATAAGCCTACGGGTATTATCCAAGGTGTGTTCCTAGAACCAAAACCAAGGTACCCCTCCCATCCATATACACCCAAGACTTCCTAGTGTGCTCCTATCCGGATTACACACCACGTCCCTGGTCAACTGGAACTCCCTCTCGGAGACCTATCCAGTGGAAGTCCGGAACTTGCCCGAAGGCTAACTATCTACTGGCCAGAGATTCGGTACTTAAGTACCCTCATAATGCTACATGCATGCTCATGCTATTCTACACTACTCATACACACTTCCTACCATCACCCTCAACAGGCGTGGTGGAACACACAAGGGGAACAAGCCCCAGTACCAAGAGGTTACCTTATATATTATTCCACTTAGCTCCGCAGCAGCTTATTCCTCAAACTTGGTACACAACAGAATGCCTACACAGAGGACATTCCCAATCACTTAAAACTCAAACAATACATGCTAATTCACAATTAAACATGCATTGATCCAATCACTTTCCTCAATCCACTTGGTTCAGGACCAAGGGCAATCCACTGATTCACTGTTCGGGGTTCAAGTCGACGTACGACAACCTATGCAAACATATACAGCCATCAGCATACGTCAATTTTCATCAAAACGCGAAAAGCACGAAATCATCCCCATCCTCCTTGATGGTTCAGCCAACTTAGTGTTAATTAGAGATTTATTTTTCTAAATTTTCTTTCTCATTTTATTATACTTCCATAGGTTGCCAAGAGGCTAGTTCAATCGCCGTTTTTCCGTTTTACGTCTTTTACGCATCGTTTTGCTATATATTTCCCTCTAGGTTCTTTTATGTCAAATGACACAACTTATTATTTTTCATTGGTTCTTCCACTTTCCAACCACAACACAACCCATCTAACTACCATTTAATACATTTTACATCATTCCTACAATGTCAACCACATCAAATCCTTAAAATTCCCTCAATGGCCGAATTGCTCCCTATGCAATCTCAAGGGATTTCATCCAATTTTAACACTCTACACCTCATACAATTCTATTATACCCACATACAATCATACAACAACTCACCAATCTAATCCCAACACATTTTCAATTTTCAAATTCATGACACCTCAAATTTTCTCTAGTTAAAAATTCATATTTTTCCTCAATAATTTTTATTCATTTCTAGCTTTAATACATCATTCTAAGGCATTATCATCTAATACACATTTTTCAATTGAGCTCTCTAACATCACACATCAACCATGCAAGGTTTAGGTCTCAAAATCAAATCATCACATTCAACCAATTAAAATGCAAGAACACTCACCCAAATGGTAGGTACAAGACTCCTCCTAACTATACTCCACCATTGGAGCATTTGGAAGCTCCAAGAACACAACTTTTTTTCCCAGAATCGCTGCTGAAAATTGCCAAGATCTCCTCACACACACAATTTCAAGGCTCAAGAGTACTACCAATGGCTTTAGAAGGTGTTTTCCATCAAGTTTCAAGACAAGAATCACTTGATTTGGTGCTAAAATAACTAAGTTATGATGAAATGAAAATTTGAAGTGGAAATGGTGTGAGGAGAGAGAAAGTCACGGTTTTTAGAGAGAGAAAGTGAGGTGAAAGTGATAGTGAATAGTGAATAGCTTAGGTGGATAAGTGGACTTAAGTGGGGTGGGTCCCACGCCACCTCACGCGATGTAAAATTCATCCGACTTTCACTAATCGTCCAAAAATTCAAAACTTATTTAGAAACTCCAATTTTTAACATTAACTAATGTCCTTTAATTTTACTTGATCAGATGAATCCGGAGGTTTCCGGTCGTTCGGAGAAAACACTGTTTTAAGCTATTGCGCGCGCCGTTGGCACGCTTCCCCAAACTGACTTAATTCCATCAAAATCTATCAAAAATCATATTTCCTAGTCC
This sequence comes from Gastrolobium villosum, assembly GCA_032173675.1. Lineage (NCBI taxonomy): Eukaryota > Viridiplantae > Streptophyta > Magnoliopsida > Fabales > Fabaceae > Gastrolobium > Gastrolobium villosum. Next base: position 8,326 of record JAVKPL010013180.1, on the reverse strand, counting down.
TATAGACCATTTATAATTCATATTTGAAACCTAGAGCTCAAAATTCAACTGGCACGTTTTACGGTGCAATCGTACCGCGGTATTTTTACTCGCGAAAAACACTATTCACTGATTTTTCTGAAACTTGCCTATCCACTCGATTTTTCGTTCTGAATCCATTTGCAGGGTTATTTTTATCATCTGAGACCTTCTACTCAATTTTTATCTTCCTAGGGTTGTGTGTTGGCTAATTACCGTTTTGCCCTTTCTTTGTATTTTGGCCTAATCTTCATGATTTTCACTAGTTCTTCACTTAATCGCTCATTTAGTGTTTTAATACTTAATTTAGAATTGTTAGGTGTTATAAAGACCAGCAGAGGACAGCAACCAATATACTTCACAGGGCGTGCATTGCAGGGATCCGGGCTCCGGTATCAAAAGCTCGAGAAAGTAGCTTTTGCCTTGCTCATCACGGCAAGAAGGCTCCGACCCTACTTCCAAGGGCATCCGGTGGTCGTTCAAACCAACCAGCCCATCAGGCAAGTGCTGCATAAACCAGACCTAGCACGGAGAATGATTAATTGGGCGTCGAGCTCTCCGAGGTCGATATATCATATGAACCCCGGCAGGCAATCAAATCGCAGGCATTGGCAGATTTCGTCTTGGAGTTGACACCACCCGAGAAAAAAGGGAAAGAAGAGGCAGACTTCTCGATAATATATGTCGACAGATCCTCGAATTCTAAGGGAAGCGGAGCTGGAGTAATAATTGAGAGCCCGGAAGGAGTGTCCATTGAACACTCATTTCATCTGGCGTTCCCAACTTCGAACAACCAAGCTGAATACGAGGTCTTTTTTGCAGGGATAATACATGCGAAAGAGCACAGAGCGAAGAGGATAAAAATCCTCAGTGATTCGCAGCTGGTAACTTCACAAGTTGAAGGAAAATACCAAGCTAAAGCACCCCTCATGATGAAATACCTCCAGCAAGTCAAGGAGTTGCTGGCCGAGTTTGACGAGGCGATAGTCCAATACATACCCTGAAATGAGAATAATTGGGCCTGTGCATAATCGAAGGGGTCAGGAAATCATCGCACCGTGGTACAACAGAGCATCCCGGAGCCGACATGCATCATGGTAATAACGGAGACGGAGGATTGGAGAAGGCCAATAGTAGCCTACCTAGAAAAAGGAATCCTACCTGATGAGGCTCAGGAAGCCAGAAAGCTCGTACGAAACTCGGCGTGTTTCACCATAATAGAAGGGCAGCTCTACAAAAAAGGTTTCTACGCACCCATGCTGAAGTGCCTAAATAAAAATTGTTGAGATATATAGTCCCACATTGGTTGTATGAGCCACTAATGTGAAGTTTATAAGGCCTTGGGCACTCCCACCCTTTGAGCTAGCTTTTGGGGTGGTGTATCCCAAGGTTCTTTACATGATATCAGAGCCTTACCGTCCCCCACTTTAAAGTGGAATTAAAAACAAAAAGCACAAAAAGTAAACCAAAAATTGGGCCTGTGCATAATCCACGCTTCAAGCCCAAAGAGCTCTCGTGTGAGGGGGCGTGTTGAGATATATAGTCCCACATTGGTTGTATGAGCAACTAATGCGAAGTTTATAAGGCCTTGGGCACTCCCACCCTTTGAGTTAGCTTTTGGGGTGGTGTATCCCAATGTTCTTTACAAAAATGAAGTCGAATATGTCCTAGCCGAGCTACACGAAGGCATAAACGGACATCACATGGGAGGGAAAGCCCTAGCCCGGAAGGCACTTAGGGCAGGTTATTACCGGCCCACTATGGAAGCAGACTCAAAGGAGCATGTCAAAAAGTGCGAACAATGTCAGAAACATGCACTCATTCTCCATGCCCCTCCTGAGGAGCTAAAAACTATCACTGCACCATGGCCATTCTTCAAATGGGGGATGGACCTGCTAGGACCTTTCACCACGGCCGAAGGTCAGCTCAAGTGGTTAGTAGTGGCAGTCGATTACTTCACCAAATGGATCGAGGCCGAACCGCTTGCTACCATAACCTTGGCCAGGATTCAGAGATTCTTTGAAAGGAACCTGATTAGCCGATTTAGAATTCCCGCCGGGATCATCACGGACAATGGGACACAATTCGCTGATAAGAAGTTCTAGGAATTGATGACCGACTTCAAAATCACTCACCGCTTTGCATCGGTGGAACACCCTCAGACCAACGGGCAAGTGATATGCGATCAGCATATAAGGAATTACAAGACAAAAAGGAGAAGAATGTGACTCAATCTGATGCAAGAAAGGCAGAATAACTGTTAAAATTGTCCAATATCTGAATATCAGGTGTTACACTGATTTTGTATTGATTTCACAGGAAAAATGCATAAAATGAAGTCAAAAAGGACAAAGAAAAACTAAAAGCCCACGCTGCCAGCGTGGGAATGGCGCTCACAGTGTGGGAAGCATAAATTGGACACAAACCCCCGCGCTGAGAGCGTGAGCCCCGCGCTGTGAGCAACTAAGGAAGGCTGCTAGACAGATCCTAGGGGATGATATTCTGGGGATTAGGGTTTGCAAAAGGAATGTTGGAATTCTGATTCTGAAAGGAGATAAAGATGATGATTTATGCATGTTCTAGGAATAGACTTTTATGAATCGCAGTCGTTGGATTTATCTGCATAATGCTTATTTTCATGCGGGATTACTAAGGGATTAGGGTTCCAATTGAATTAAAGGGTTAGATCACCAAGGGATTGAGATCTAACTAATTATTCTAAAGATGATAATTTGTCTGAGTTGTTAATTTCGATAAATATTGTGAATCAATCCAGAGTAAGATTGGGAGCATTTGGTGAATGTATCCTGGCTACAGTATTTTCTCACATCTTTTACAAAAACAATTCATTCACATTCTTATTTTCTTCTTTCTCACAAAAATCTAAAAACAAGACTTTTACCTTTCAATTAATTTAAGTTACAATATTTTTTAAACCACAAACGATTCATCTAACTTAAGAGGACTGGTTATCGTAGTAATTGTTTTACAATCCCTGTGGAGACGATCTTACTTACTACTTTATTACTTGTGCGATCGGTACACTTGCCGAATAGTCAACAAGTTTTTGGCGCCGTTGCCGGGGATTGAAAATTCAATATTACAAATAACCATTGATTCTTGAGATTGGATTTTTATTTTTATTCTTTTTATCTTGTTTTGTGTTGTTCAGGTGCTACTAATAATTTTCCTGAGTTTTATTCGAGGCAGACTTCCGCCTAAGGACTTTGTAATTGATTCTGAAATTGCAAGGACCGAAAAGCAACTAAGGAAGGCTGCTAGACAGATCATTTGGGAAGATTCTAAGCACATACCTTTACAACCAATTCAAGAGATGGCAGAAAACAACAATGCTGGTCATGGAAGAGGGGAAATGCAAACAATCAACCTCCAAGACTGTTGAATATGATTCTGACTCCAGTATTCAACAGAGCCAACTCAAGCATAGTGAGGCCAAGTGTGGAGGCCAACAACTTTGAACTGAAGCCATCATTGATTTCTTTGGTGGAGAGGGTTCAGTTTTCTGGTGCTGATGATGAAGATCCTCATGAATTCATAGACCGATTCCTGATGGTCTGTTATACAACTAAGCACAATGGAGTATCTACCGATGCTATCAGGCTCCGGTTGTTCCCTTTTGCTGTTAAGGGAAAGGCGTTGAGATGGATTGAAAGACAGCCAGCAAATAGCATCCTTAGATGGGAAGATTTGTCAAGCAAATTCTTTGCTCATTTCTTTTCCATGGAGATGGTGATACTTATCCAGTAATCATTAACAAAGACCTCTCCAAAGGCCAAGAAAAGGAGCTGGTTGAAGTTCTGAAAGCTCACAATACCGCTATAGGATGGTCTATTACTGATTTGAAGGGCATAAATCCTTCTTTTTGTACACATAAGATTCTCATGGAAGATGATATCAAACCCGTGAGACAACCACAAAGAAGATTAAACCCAAAAATGAAGGAGGTGGTGAGAAAAGAAGTTGTAAAGCTTCTTGATGCATGAATGATTTACCCAATTTCTGATGCTGCGTGGGTAAGCCCGGTTCAAACAGTACCAAAGAAGGGTGGTGTGACAGTAGTTACCAATGCAAAGCAAGAGTTGATCCCAATCAGAACTATCACAGGTTGGAGAATGTGTGTAGATTACAGAAGATTGAACACAGCCACTCGAAAAGATCATTTCCCACTACCTTGTATTGATCAAATGCTGGAAAGACTAGCGGGCCACTCTTATTATTGCTTCTTGGATGGTTATTCAGGCTATAACCAAATACCTGTAGCTCCTGAAGACCAGGAAAAGACAGCTTTTACTTGCCCATTTGGAGTCTTTGCATACAGAAGAATGCCGTTCGGCCTCTGCAATGCACCTGCCACTTTCCAAAGGTGTATGCTCTCCATCTTTTCTGATATGGTGGAGAAATGTTTAGAGGTATTTATGGATGACTTCTCTGTTTTTGGTTCAAACTTTGATTCTTGTTTGAATAATTTGTCTAAAGTTTTAAAGAGATGTACTGAGACTAACCTTGTTCTAAATTGGGAAAAGTGCCATTTTATGGTAACTAAAGGTATAGTACTGGGGCATAAAATCTCTAATGCTGGGATTGAAGTTGATAAAGCAAAATTGATGTTAATTGAACAACTTCCCATTCCCGTAAATGTAAATGCTGTTAGGAGTTTCCTAGGACATGCAGGTTTTTACAGGCGGTTCATCAAGGATTTCTCCAAGATTGCTAAACCATTGAGCCAACTCTTGGTGAAAGACTCTGAGTTTGTGTTTGATGATGCATGTTCAAAGGCATTCCATTTGTTAAAAGAGAAGCTTACTACAGCTCCTGATTGAAACCTTCCGTTTGAACTCATGTGTGACGCCAGTGCTTATGCAATTGGTGCAGTCCTTGGTAAGCGTAAGGAAAAATTGTTACATGTCATTTACTATGCTAGCAAAGTTTTGAATGATGTTCAGGTTAATTATGCAACAACTGAGAAAGAAATGTTAGCAGTGGTTTATGCACTGGACAAATTTAGACCTTACTTGTTAGGATCTAAAATCATTGCTTTCATTGACCATTATGCTATTAAGTTTTTGATGACTAAGCAGGATGCTAAACCACGACTGCTGAGGTGGATGCTACTCTTTCAAGAGTTTGATTTGGAGATCCGAGACAAAACTGGAGTAGAGAACAAAGTGGCTGATCATCTCTCCCGAATTCAGGCAAAAGAGTTACAAGATAGTCCAGAAAAAGAAATCAATGACTATTTTCCTGATGAAAAGGTAATGGCAGTCTTTGTTCCTCCATGGTTCGCAGATTTCGCCAATTACAAAGTTGTAAAGGAGTTGCCTCCTAACCTAACAAGGCAACAACAAAAGAAATTTTTGCGAGATGTAAGGTGATATTTCTGGGAGGATCCACATCTCTATTTTCAATGTGCTGATGGGATCATTCGCAGATGTGTCCCTGAGTTTGAAACGAGTCAAATTTTGTGGCATTGCCATTCTTCCAACTATGGAGGCCACTTTGGAGGTAATCGAACCGCTCAGAAAGTCTTGCAAAACGGTTACTATTGGCCGACACTCTTTAAGGATGCGAAGGATTGTGTGGAAAAATGTGATAAGTGTCAGAGAACAGGTAATATCTCACGCAAGGATGAGATGCCTCTGAATAATATATTAGAGGTAGAGCTGTTTGATGTATGGGGCATTGACTTTATGGGGCCATTTCCATCATCTTATTCCAACCAGTATATCCTTGTTGCTGTGGATTATGTTTCCAAGTGGGTGGAAGCTGTTACTCTTCCCACCAATGATGCTAAAGTGGTTGTCACTTTTCTGAGGAAAAATATTTTTACAAGGTTTGGAGTACCTCGGGCTATTATCAGTGATGGGGGTACCCACTTTTGTAATAAACATTTTGAGAGCTTGCTAATTAAATATGGGGTGAGACACAGAATAGCCACACCATATCATCCCCCGACTAGTGGGCAAGTTGAAATCTCCAACAGGGAGATAAAAAGAATCCTAGAAAAGACAGTGGGAATTTCTAGGATGGATTGGGCTAAGAAGCTTGATGATGCACTCTGGGCGTACAGAACTACGTTCAAAACCCCAATTGGCATGTCACCTTATCAATTGATGTATGGCAAACTTTGTCATTTGCCAGTGGAATTAGAACACAAAGCCTTGTGGGCTACAATGTTTTTAAATTTTGAACCATCAGGAGCTCAAAAGAAGAGAATACTACAGCTGAATGAGCTTGATGAGTTCAGAAGAACTGCATATGAAAGTGCACAGATTTACAAAGAGAAGACTAAGCTGTGGCATGATAGCAAGATCAAGCACAAAGAGTTTGCACCTGGTCAACAGGTATTATTGTACAACTCTCGACTGAGGTTGTTTCTAGGTAAACTTAAATCTCGTTGGTCTGGTCCTTTTGTGGTGACAATTGTATTCCCATATGGTACCATTAAGATCTCTCCTCTTGATGCTGAGAGACCCTTTAAGGTAAATGGGAATCGGCTGAAATTCTACTATGGAGAACCTGTGAATAGGGAGACAATTTCCGTCCCTTTAACTTCACCTGAGTAATCAAGGTTCCAGTCAGGCTCGTGACGTTAAACAAGCGCTTGCTGGGAGGCAACCCAGTGGAAAGTTTCTTAGTTTAGATGTTAGCTTTCAGTTTTTAATTGTTAAAAGTTAAAAAAAATTGCTAAGTCCACGCTGATAGCGTGGATTAGAAAAAAATGGCAGAAAGTCCCGCGCTATCAGCGCCGCAAAAACAAAATAGGCAGTGACACCCGCGCCCGTAGTGTGGGTATGGCGCTCAGAACGCCAGAGGGTAAAAGGGGCAGTGGTGACCACGCTCCCAGCGTGAAACCCACGCTGCGAGCGCGGGAGTCGCGACAGATTTTTTTAAAAGGGGTAAACCCTATTTTTTCCCACATTCTTCTCCTTCTTCTCCCTCCATCAGCGCCGCCAACATCCCCTCTCCCTCTCCCCTTTCTTTTTTCTTCTCACACTCACTTCACCACCACAACCCACCCTCATCACCACCATATTCTTCATTTCTTACATTGTCCATCTCTCTCAACCAGTGTGGGTTGAAATTTGGTGCTGAAATTTGGTTTCTAAAAGCTCAAGGTTGTGTATTTTTCTCAACAATGGCTGGAGACAAGGTAAGTCTTAAGGATTTTGTTTTCTAATTGCAATGTGCTGTTGATGTGGTCATTCTATAATTGGTGATATCTAAGTGTGTGAATGGTTAGGGTTGATGTTGCTGTGGTCATGCATGCTAGGTGTTCGATCAATGGTCTGAATTAAATTATCTAATGCACGATTCATGAAAGGTCATAAAATGTGCATCTATGGATAAATGGATTACATGTTTCACAAAAATTGTGGAGGATATGCATGGTTTACTTGCAAGATCATTACTTTATTAAAATCCATTGAATGTAAATGACTTGCACACCCATTGCCATGACAGCATGAGATTGCTAAGTTGTTGGTTCATGGAAATTTGATCTCACATGACTTTGATTTACACCATGATAACTTATTGGCATAAGATATTTAGGCTGCACCAACTAATAAATCTGGGAATTGGGTTGTTTCCATGCTTGATAATTAAACCTGTACTGTGTTCTATTGTGTTGGACTTTTCTGAGTGCAGGGAAAGAAGATCGCCAAAAAGACTGCAGGTGCATCTGGCACGAAAAGGCCTAGAGCCCCTGCTCTGGTTGATTTTGATGGTAACCGGTTCCTAACTCCAGAAGCACAGGACCGATATAACAACTGGTTCTTAAAAAAGAAAACAATTCAAGAAAGAAGAATCAGTAGTTTTCTGGCGGACAACTATCCGGTAAGCATGACAATCCAGAGGAGAGGGTGGAACAAACTGGTTCAGTTCCCGAGAGCAAGCTGCAGTACAATTTTGCGAGAATTTTGTGCAAATGCTGATAAGGACACTGTAGACAGAACAAGGAAGAGCTGGGTAAGGGGGAGAGAGGTCTCCTTCACACCATTGCAGATAGAGAGGTTCCTGCACACCTCTTGGGAAGCTACACAGTCCTGTTATTTTACGGACACATTCAACAGGATGCAGCCTGTTGAAGGAGTATATAGGGAAGAGATGCCTGCTTTAGTTGCAACAATCCGTGAGGGTATCACTCAACCTCACTCTGCCCGGAAATCCAAACATGGTCAGCCGGATGTACCTGAGAAACTAGATTGGCTGGACCTCAATGAGGAGGTAATTTTCTGGCATTCCTTCATTAATTCCACAATCATAGCTTCCACTAATTTGAGTGATG
>JAVKPL010013179.1:0-70332 GCA_032173675.1 Gastrolobium villosum | reverse complement strand
GTATTTGATGGCTGAGTGGTCAGTGTGGACAATGACCTCTACCCCAAACAAATAGCTCCTGAATTTTTCAAAGGCAAATATAACTGCCAGGAGCTCTTTTTCAGTCACAGTGTAGTTCAGTTGGGCACCTTGCAAGACTTTGCTTGCATAATAAATGGAATGAAAAATCTTGTCCTTCCTCTGCCCTAGCACAGCACCTAGGGCCCAATCACTGGCATCAGTCATCACCTCAAAAGGTAAGGACCAATCAGGTGCCACAATTATAGGGGCAGAAATCAGTTTGCTTTTTAATTCTTCAAAAGCCTTCAAACAAGGCTCATCAAAATTAAAGGGCTTATTAACCTCCAATAAGCTACTTAAGGGTTTAGCTACCTTAGAGAAGTCCTTTATAAATCTTCTATAGAACCCTGCATGGCCTAAGAAGCTTCTTATTCCCTTGACATCTCTAGGTGGAGGTAGCTTTTCTATGAGTGCAATCTTAGCCTTATCCACCTCTAAACCAGATTTTGAAACCTTGTGGCCTAGGACTATACCCTCTTGCACCATAAAATGGCACTTCTCCCAATTTAAGACCAAATTAGTCTCCTCACACCTCTGTAAAACTCTAGACAGATTCAGCAAGCATTTTTCAAATGAATTTCCGAATACAGAGAAGTCATCCATGAAGACTTCTACATATTCATCAATCATGTCATTAAAAATGGCAGTCATGCACCTTTGAAAGGTGGCAGGAGCATTACAAAGTCCAAAAGACATTCTCCTAAATGCAAATGTGCCATATGGACATGTGAATGTTGTCTTATGCTGGTCTTCTGGAGCTAACGGTATCTGGTTGTAACCAGAATACCCATCAAGAAAACAGAAGTATTCTTGTCCAGCAAGCTTGTCCAGCATTTGGTCTATGAAGGGTAAGGGGAAATGGTCCTTTTTGGTGGCAGTGTTCAACTTCCTAAAGTCCTGACAGATTCTCCAACCTGTTATGGTTCGAGTGGGAATGAGCTCATTTTTATCATTGAGCACAACTGTGATTCCTCCCTTTTTGGGGACACAGTGTAAAGGGCTCACCCAACTACTATCACAAATAGGATAGATCACACCAGCATCCAACCATTTAATTACTTCCTTTTTAACCACTTCTTTCATGGTTGGATTGAGCCTTCTTTGAGGCTCAATGGAACTGGCATTCTCATCAATTAGCCTTATTCTGTGCATACAGAATGTAGGACTAATTCCTCTAATATCAGCCATGGTCCAACCTATGGCTCTTTTGTGATTTTTCAGTACATTTAGGAGCTGACTTTCCTCATTATTTTTGAGGGCAGCTGCTACAATGACAGGGAGAGTATTGTCCCTTCCTAGGAACGCATACTTAAGGTGAGTTGGGAGTTCCTTTAACTCCACTTCAGGTGGTTCCACTATGGATGGTTTAAGGGGTTTGGTGATTCTCTCATGAAGGTCAAGAGACTCAAAGTGTTTATCACCAAAGAACTTAGTGGGGTAAGACCTTAATGCACAAGCAAGATCATGATCAGATGCATTATCTCCATAAAATTCAAAAATGGCAGAATCACAGACAGAATTATTCATTTCAAAATTATCATGAAATTGAGCAGCAACCAAGTTATCAATGACATAAATAGCAGAGCAATCATCAACATCATCATCTACATATTTCATGGCCTTGAAGACACTAAAGGTCATAGTGTCATCATTAACCCTCATTGTTAACTCTCCTTTCTTGACATCAATCATTGCACCCCCTGTAGCTAAGAATGGTCTTCCTACTATTATAGGAATATTTTCATCAACTTCACAGTCAAGGATTATGAAGTCGGCTGGAAAAATAAATTTATCCACTTTTACTAAAATATTTTCCACCTTACCTTCAGGGTATACAATGGATCTGTCAGCCAATTGGAGGGTTAATGTTGTGGGGGCAGCTTTTATTCCTAATTGTTTAAAAATAGAAGCAGGCATCAAGTTAATGCTAGAGCCTAAATCACATAGAGCTCTACCTATATACCTATCTCCTATAACACAAGGAATAGTGAAAGAACCTGGATCCTCCATTTTAGGAGGCACCTTTGTAGAGACAATGCTGCTGCATTCCTTGGTGAGTGCCACTGTTTCAAATTCTTCTATCCTCCTCTTCCTTGATAGGATGTCCTTCATAAATTTGATGTAGCTTGGCATGTGTTGAAGGGCCTCCACGAAAGGGATGTTTATCTGTAGTTGCTTGAGGATATCCAAGAACCTCTTGAAATGCTTCTCCTGACTCTGTTTCTGGAGTCTTTGTGGGAAAGGAATCTGCCTTGCCCTTGATCTAGGTGATTGGCCATCTTCCTTTTGCACAGGTATAGCTGGCCCCTTTGATTTGGGGGCTGATTTGGGTGCTGATTTTTCTGTTCTTCCCAAATCACCATGCTCCATGTCATTCTCTGGATTATGCACTTCTATTACATCTGACTCATCCTCTTCCTCAGTTGTTTGAGCACTTTGTCCTGCCATTTTCCTCAAGGTGGAGGGCCGAATGACAGGTTCTGGTTGTTCAACCTCCCTTCCATTTCTCAAGTGGAGAGCTTGACAAAATTCTTTTCCCTCCTTCCTTGGTGCTTCAGTATCACTAGGAAGGGTTCCCAATGGTCTATCTTTAAGGGAAGTTGCAATCTGCCCCATTTGTGTCTCCAAACTCTTCAAGATTGCTCCATGACTTTGGAGCATGGCCTCATGATTTTTCAACATCTGATTTGACCATTGGTCATTTGGAGGAGGCTGAGTTTGTGCACTAGACTTCCCTTGCTGATCATGGGGCATTTGGGAGTTGAATCCTGGTGGAAATGGAACTTTGGGTTGATAAGATTGTTGCCCTCCTTGGAAAGGTTGATTCTGATTTCTATTCCCTTGGTTCTGGGCAAAATTTTGGCCCTGATTCTGGCCAAAATTTCCCCCTTGTTGCTGCCATTTTCCTGGGTTAAAATTTCCTCTATTGTTGAAGTTTCTGTTGTAATCTCCAACATAGAAGGCTGAAGACGGGTTACTTGGGCATTCTTCAAGAAAATGGTCATCATGGCACAGTGAGCAGATTGGTGTGTGTGTGGCAGCCACTTGAGCAGGTGGTTGTTGTTTGGTTTCAGCCATTTGCTTGACTAAGACCTTGACAGTATTATGCAAGGCTGCCATCTCAGCTGCCATTGAAGTAATTTCACTTACTTCATAAAGCCCAGCTGCCTTCTGTTGAGATTCATCTCTTTGTTCTGGCCATTGGCAACTGTTCTGGCTTATCCTCTCAAGTGTTTCAAACTCATCTGGATACCTTTTCAACAGAAACATCCCATTGGCAGTAGCATCCAGATGAGTTTTGCCTTGGTTTCATCAGTCCTTTGAATCTGGTCCAGCTCTCATGGATTGACTCATCCACATACTGTCTGAATCCAGTGATGTCATCCCTCAGATCACAAACCTTTGTGGGTGGGAAGAACCTCATGAGGAAGGCTTCTCCAAGCTCCTTCCATGTAGTAATGGACTGTGCAGGCAGATCTTCCACCCACTCTTCTGCTGCTCCAGCTAGAGAGAAAGGGAACAGCCTCATCCTCATGGCATCTGTTGATACTCCCCGAACAGAGAAGGTATCAAATATCTTCATGAATTTAGTAATATGCTTATGAGGGTCCTCCTTGGGTAATCCATGGTATTGACTCATGGACTGCAGCAATTGTATCATCCCAGGCTTGAGATCAAAGTTTCCCTCCACTCCTGGTTGGACTATACCAGGAATCACTGCATCGAGTGTGGGAATTGCATATTCAGCTATGGGAAGCTCCTCATCCACCATAACTAGAGCATGGTTGGCTTCCCCATTATTGTTTTCTCCATTTACAGATGATCCTTGATTCGAATCTGCCATCTTCAAGAGGTCAGCAGCAAACTGGTGGCAGTGCTGGTTCTGAAATCAAAGTTGAATCTGCAAGAATCTATCAAGAACACTCGAAATTGGAGTCAGTAGGTAACAAGGAAAAATATGCAAGAAAGAATAAAGATTAAAGATAATATTTATCAAGAATGGTTAAAACAGAATTATAAAAGAAAACTAAATCAAACACCGTTCACCGGCAACGGCGCCATTTGTTGATATGTATATTTTCAAAAAGAAAAGAGTTATCGTTCTCAGGGAACAGGTTGAATTATTTTTCCTTCTATTAATCTGAATTAATAATCCTTTAACTGGTTTTAATTTGTTTTATGGTAAAAGAGATCTTTATTATATTCTAATTAAACATCAAAATATATTCTAACAGTGAGAAATTTTTAACAATGAAAAGGGCTTCTGAGTATGTAAAAATCATGGATTACACAAAAGATATTGCATTCCTGCAATTTCGTTCAAAGCCACAGCAAGTTTATCCCAAATTCCGAAACACTACAACTATATAGGTCGAAACTTCCCAGAATCAACCCTAACATTCAAGATCATCTTTTTCCAAAGGATCTTGAATCTTTAAAAGAAATTATCAGAAAACACCCTTGATTATCCCTAATCTAAGGGGTTCAATCGATCCTTAACAGAAACGCATTTCCCAAATTGCTTCTGTTGAAGAACTCAAGGTTCATTCCCATGAATCTCTTGAGTTAAGAAGTAAAAGAACCGATCGAATAAGAAAACATCAAAATAGCAAAGAACTAATTAAGAACCGTGCATCCAATCATTCGACATACCCAGAAAAGAAAAGATTCAAAAACCCATATCTGAAACACTATAATATCCGAAAAATAAGAACAAAGATACCAAGTATTTCAGAAAATAAAAGGATTCTTCAAACATTACAAAACCCTAACTCGATTTACAGAAAACTACAAAGAAATCTACCGTTACACAGGCCAGATCCGCGACTCTTCTCCCTTGTAGATGCGTTGTCAAAGCCCTCCAAGGTTGAAGATGATGAACGAACGAAGCACGCGAACAGGAAGATCCACACAAAAAGGAACGAAAACGAAACAATCTCTCAAGAACAGAGAAGGTTCGAGAGAAAGAAAAGAAAAAGAAAAAGAAAAACTCAACGGAAACTTTGTGTCTCTTATTTCAGAAAAGTAATTCTAAAAAGCTATATGTTGAAATCTGCATCCCTTTTTTGTTTTATATTCTTTTTTTCTTTTTCAGAACTATCAGCTTCTTGTCCCTTCATCTCAGCCTTTCATCTCCTCCAATCCAACGGTCCAGACTGCTCCTCTCTTTTTCTTTTAATCTGAAGATAAAAATAAATAAAAAAGTGAGTAAAAAGACAAATATTACCATTTTTTACTTCTTACCTTTAATTTTTACAAATATCCTTACTTAACTCAATTGAGCATAATTTACCTGCAAAAACACCAATTAATAATCCAAAGACAATTAAATATCATAAAATAATATAATATAATTATATATAAATTTGTACTAACAGCTGGCAAGCGAGCATATGCAAGGAAGAGACCGTTAACGATGAATTAAGTGAGTAATGAAATTAAGTGGCTTTAGACATTATAATCAAGGGTTTATCATATATAATTTAACATGATCAGAAAAAATTTCCTACACTCACAATATTTTGTGGGCCCGCAATAAAAAAAAATCCAGCACGCAAAATGAATCTCTATAACATAACACAAACAATTTTCCTACAACATAACTCTTATAAAATCCTAAAATCAAATTCAAAATCTTTAAAACATTAGGTGCATGAGTCACTTAATATAGTGTTCATTCAATCAATTCTTAATCAATGTAAAATTTTATCCATTCACACTTAGATTCTTCAAATATTCGGATCATCAAACCATAAATCAATTCACAATGGGCTTTGATATTACTTGTTGGGCCAGCGGGGAAGCTCATAGCGGAGAGAGACCGTCATCTATAGTCTAAGTGAGCAACAACAATAATAAATTAGATACCACAATCAAACCCAAGATTTAAGACATTAAATGTATAAATCCTTCAATTAAGTTCATTCTTAAATAATATGATTTCACTCATTTACACTTGAATTTCTCCAACACCTTTTAAGCAAGCAGTGATCCTCAAAGGAAGCCTTCCATAAGAAGATTTAGATTCTTAAAAAGTAAGGGATAACATAAAAATATTAGATTGTCCAAATAATATGATTATTAAATAAAAAACTCACTCATTCAATGAACTACACAAATTTCTAAGATTGCTTTTGGTAGATGTTAAAGGGACAACACAATCAGAGTAGAACGCCACAAGTGGTTGTTGAGTCAAGACAATTTTGAGTCATGAATGATAGAAATATTCTAACCCTCAAACATGTATATAATTATAAAATATCAAATAAAATGAAATTAGAGTTAGGATTATGCATACCTTATTGGATCATCACAAAACGGAAGAAAGGAGGGAATTACATGTCAGATCTTCCTCTCTATCACCCATTTCTGTAAAGGCAGCCTCAGCGATGGGGAGCATGATAACTTATGGAGTTTAACTCCAATATAAATAGGTTAGAGAGGGGATCTAGCTAATAACCCAGAAAAGATTCTGTATCCACTGGATCCACCCATCATGAAAAACCAGGATCACACTAAAGCCTACACTGCTGCCCAATAATAACATATGCCAAAAGCCCAATCAAATCTGGTCACAATGGGCTAGTTACAATAATAATATTGGAATATTCATTCACCCGATTAATTTTAAAATACAATACTAATTAACTAATATTTCCCATAAAATAATATTTCTAACAATGAAATGTTTGATGATCAATATACAGTACTAACAATTTGGTAATAACATGATTAGAATAAAGCAACATTGATTAAATCGGAGATACCACAACACAAAAAATTATATCTTGTTTGTGTTCTGGATACTCAATCCTCAAGAAGCCCAATAGCCCTTCTCCTGGACAGCCCAACCCCACAAAGGGCCCAACATCCTAACCCCTAACCAGATAAGACCCATATACGTCAGCCCTACCAGCACCACCGAGTGCAGCTCCCGAGGCGGCTCACATTCCCAAATGAGACACCAAAATGCCTCATCTAGGAACCCCAACCTTCTGCAAGTCGCCCCAGACACCTTAAGAGGAAATCGCCCCTCTGCCGCGTGCTGCCATCGCTAGGAGCAGGCACTGTATCACTGCCCACTCCTGCAAAGGCAGCTTATCATAGCAATGCCCAAGAAGCATTGACCTCCGCAGAAGGATCCCTGAATAAGCCAGCACATATGGCCCCTATAAATGCCACCCTTCACATACGATGAAGGGCATCTTTTATGTACTGTTGTTACGTCCATTCATATTAAGCCTTATTGTAACTCATTATCTGCCATTGTTACATACTTGCTTGTACGTGGAACCATACCTTATAGTCTGGTCTTTACCTCAACTAGTGATATCATCCATATAACAACATTTCCCACAAAGAGTACACAGTAGGGTTATAGATTCCAACCGTAACGGTACAGTTTGATTGTTCGTTAGTACAAGCATTGGACAAGTGACAACTCAATTGACAATTGTATAATACAAATTTCTAATTAGATTGTGTTTAATGAATATTGAGGCATGACACAAACAAAGCACTGCTGCAACGACAATTTTAAGTGGTGATAATTGTTTAATTATCAATGCGCAAGACTTAGTGCATTCGGTCACGACAAACAGCTGTTTCCTAGATTGAAATAACACAAACTTAGGGTCTGTTTGATTGTATTCTGATTTTTTTGTTCTTAAAACTATTTTGTAAAATAGTTATGGAAACAATTGTTTTCTATATTTATTTGTTTTTGAAAGTTAAAAACCAAAACATAAAACAAAAACAACTCAGACATGTTCTCTAAGTTTGATTCTAAAAACAAAAAAATAGTTATAGTTTTCAAAACATTTTTTTACAAAACAAGTCTTACCAAACGAGTTTTTTTGTTTTTTTGTTCTGAAAACTAAAAAATTATTTTTAAAAATAATATCCAAACAGAGCCTTAGTGCTTGTTGCGCCTCTTCAGCTATCTTCATCAATTTTGGGATAGAGATGCCTAGTTTCAGACAAGTTCAATAAGTTTTACATAATCTCATATCGATTGAAATAACGAGTCATGATTATTTGTTATTGTTGGATAGTAAGAAATATGAATAAGAATTAAATAATTCACGAAGATAAAATGTGTTAAACGGACATAATGTATCATTTTATTAAGGAGATTTAATAATTATTCACGAAAGTATTGGAATTAGTAGCGCACCATTTCGAGCGCAACTAATTGTGCATCAGAAAAGGTGCGACTTAGTGCTTGTTGCACCTCTTCAGCTATCTTCATCAATTTTGGGATAGAGACGCCTACTTTCAGACAAGTTCAATAAGTTTTACATAATCTCATATCGCTTAAAATAACGAGTCATGATTATTTGTTATTGTTGGATAGTAAGAAATATGAATAAGAATTAAATAATTCATAGAGATAAAATGTGTTAAACGGGCATAAGGTATCATTTTATTGGGGAAATTTTTTTGACAATGATTTGCTATATCGTGGATCTCGAAAAGTTACATAAAATAAAAAAAATCATCTAATTCGAACAAATGAGTGAAAAATTATGGACTTCTAAAATTCTAAGTTAAATTAAACACAATTTTTATTCTTTCTTTGCACATTTACGTATACTCACAGCACAAATCCAACATCAAATACAAAAATCTTTATTCCATGCATTATTTCCACTTCACCTATTTCTCAAGTAACAACAAGGTCATACTTTTAAAATGAATACCTTACTATCCTAGGTGCGGATGATGAATATGTTGAGATATTAAGGGATAATTGAACTGGACGGTGTGTATTGTCCATGTGGAATCATCGTGTGAGTTGTGCATTGATTTGAGTATAATATATGGTCAGTTGCGCACCATGGCAACGACGGACCTAAATTTTTTTATTTATATTTGCACATTTAAGGGTGAGGGTGCTACCCCCGATAATTTTTTATAAAGAAAATTTTAATGTATTAAAAAATAAAAGAATATCAATAAATGGTCCCTTTGAAAAAATTTTGGGAACTCAACAAATATTATGGATCTCAATTTAATCCCCTAAAAAAAATTCGACTTATAATTTCTTTAAAACTCAAAATAGATGCATTGTTAGTTCTTGTAATGATTAATGTTGATCTTCTTATAATTTCATATGGATCACGATTTTGACCAACTGAATCTATTTTTAAATTCAAATGGATCACAAGTTGACTTTTTATTTTCTAAATAATTAAATTGCTCTCTATAATTTTTGTTGAGAATCCAAATTTTTTTTCAAAAATTTATGTCTACATTTATACACGGTGGCATAAGTGCAGGTCTGCCTCTGATTTTACGCGCGTTAGGGAACCAGTTGCGCTTGGGTCCACATCTGGTTGCACCCAAAATGGTGCATAATTGGTCCTCTATTGCACCTAGAAATTGATGCGCTACCCGTTGCGTACTTACGTCTAACCCTATGCGCAACCAGATCCTATACTTTCGTAAAGAGATTCCAAATCGTTATATATATTTTTTTTATTTAAAATAAAATTTTAATTTTTTTTCCCTCCACTCATCGTATAAATATATGACGATATAAAAATGTATATTATATTTTATATGTAACCCTGATTTTCAAAACAATGACGTGAGTCCATTCTTGACTTTTCCTTCTTGAGGATTGGGTTTCTTGGCTCCTTCTGGATTTTGTAGGTACATATTTTGGGAAGGACGTACCAAAGGAAATATTATAAAGGAAGACCTCACCCATCATGACCTTATGCTATATGATCTCATCTTTTTATCTAGTCGGACCCAAACAAGAAGTGCTTCTTTGCTCTTCTTCGATCCCACCTTAAAATAGCTAGCTCAGATTTTTTGCTGTTTCAAGTCATATAATAGGAAAAAGAGAATGGAATGGTTCGAGAACGGAAGCCATTTGGAGGAATTGAATTAATAGACATGGACATCGAGTCTGCATTTGGAATTTGAAAAAGGCACACTAATAAAGATAGACAAACGATGACATTAATTGTTTACCATATCAGATTTAGAGGTGTGTTTTGTCTTTTTTGTGTTTATGAGAAAAACTACTCTATGTTACATGTGGTAGTTTTCTCTCCTAGACAACATTCGATAACTGTGTTATCTTTTTTTTTTCCTTATTATTTTTCATATGGTGGAGCCCACAAATTTATCTCTATGACATGAGATAACTTATTTCCTTTAACATGAGATTAATAAAACCCTTTGTTTATATTATTATATAAAGGGTTTTATTAATCTCATGTTAAAAGGAGATAAGTTATCTCATGTCATAGAGATAAATTTGTGGGTTCCACCATCTGAAAAAAAAAGAAAAAAAAATATGACACCGTTATCAAAGGGTGTGTATTAGAGAAATTGATCACATGTAGCATAAGAGTAATTTTTCTCTTATAAAAATTGTTACATTTTTTTTATATTCATTGTTTAATGTTGCATGAGAAAGTGATAAATTGTGAGATTTTTTTCTCTCTTTTTCTATAGCACTAAACTACTAATCATCCAAACCTGTTTAACTAAGATTCTTGAAGCTCACATGTTAATCAGTTTCTCGAATAATTAATAATCACGTAAATAAATGAAAATAGTCAAACCCACTTTTTTTTTCGTCCTTCTTAATCAAAATCATCCTTTCGTTTCTATTATTTTTCTTCGTATAAGAAACAATGGCACAGTTTTAAGAGGGTTGATGTGCCCTTCAAGATCGTTCGTTGACACGCAATAAGGTTCATAAATGTTTGGGTGGGATAAGGAAACGGTGTCACATGATACACTAAATGAGTTAGTCAAATAATGGGAGCAGGTTTTGAAGAAGGAAGCTTTTTTCTTCTTCTTTTTTGTTTTTTGTTTTTGTTGAATTTTGGATAAGGAGGTGAAAACTGAAAGCATGTCATAGGAGACAAACTAGATCAGAAATTTAAATCGGGATAAGTATCGATACATGGGGCCAATTGGCAATAGAAGCAAACTCAATGCCAATAACACAAGATAGCAATGAGAAATGAGATATTTTGTTCAACAAAGTCCTAAAAAGAGTGATAGTCGATCACTTGGTTGATTAATCAGAGTAAGCAAGGTTAATGGTGGGAAGGGGTCCCATTGGCACCGCATAGCAAATGGTGACACAAGGATACGTTAAATGAGTTAATGAAGAATGGGCCATGAAAAACAGGTTTTGGATAAGGAGGGGTTTTATTTGGTTGAATTTTTATAATGAGGCTAAAAGCATGTCATAGGAGACACACTAGTTGAGAAAATGAAATCGGGATAAGTATCATATATGGGGCCGATTGAAAATAGAAGCAAATTTGATGTGAATAAAACAAGATAGATATGAGATATTTTACTCAACAAATTCCTAAAAAAAAAGACGGTCATTGACATGGTTGATTAATTAGAGTAAGGAAGGTTAATGATGGGAAGGGACCCCCATTTGGCACCACATAGCAATTATGGTGACATAACAAAAGGGAAGATGGAAAAACAACGGTCCAAATTGGAGGCTTAGTCTCACAACAAGTACACACTCACTACTCACTACTGAGGGTCGCCGCTTGCGATACGTGCTTTGCCAATTTTCCACTTCCTTTCCACATGGAGTGTCGCCAATCTTCATATGTGCACCACCATCATTTGAAATGCATTTTCAATTTTTTTATAAAATAAAAATAAACAAAAAATAGCATAGAACAACAAAAACCAAATTCTGAAGCACCGGGTCACATAAGCTTTAAATATTATATCATGCAACCGGTGTTTAAAAACCCGGCCCGGCCATCGACCCGGCCGACGTCAGGGGTCATGGGTTCAATCGGGATGTCACGGGATCATTACGCTGACCCGATTTTATATATTAAAAAAATTAAATATATATATCCTGTATGAAAATATTAAAAAAAACAAACCACCAATTATCAAATATTCAAAATATACTTAACATAATTCACCAATTACAACCACAAGTCAATATTACACAACCTAGTTAAAGTATCAAGATACCAAAGTATAAAACTCATATTCTAATGGGGTCACTATGTTATCCCGGTTCTGCTTCTTTTGAGAAAGTTCCTGACAAAGGAAAATTTAAAGAAGTAAGAATGAGTTTTTATTTTTCATCGACAACCGTAAAGATTTCATTTGAATGGATAAAATTCTTACCTTTTCTAGAAGATTCACGACAGCGACGCAAGGTGAATATTGAAGACGTCTAGGTCGCTGGGAGAGAAGAGAACGATTAGATTTAAGTTTGCAAGCATTTATTTTTTAATAAAACGATGTTGTTTCATGAAATATAAAAAAAAACATGCAGTGACTCCCTTTGACCCCTCTGACGCGGGAGTCACTAAAACCCGGCTAGATTTTGGGGGTAGGAGGAGTCGATATGCATATAAGGTCCAACTTGTGACCCCAACCCTCATAGGGGAGGAGTCAGGGTTGACTCGGGTCAACCGGGGGCGGGGGTGGGGTTTTAAGACACTGCATGCAATAAAATCAACCCAAAAATTTAAATTACTAAATGAAGGTAAGTGAATAATTTTATATTATATTTCTAATTCATAACTTCTTAATTATTTTATTAAATAATATCAAATTAAGGGAAGTGATGCTAAACGATGCCTTAAAGGGATACGTTGAATTGAGGCATTGATGACATGACGTATGTTTTGATGGCAGAAGTGGAATTCGGTAGAGGATGTGAAACTGTGAAAGGGAGTTGGATTTGGGATTTCAAGTTTAGTGGACCTGAGTTAACCTAGTGTTATTGGGCCTAGAAGACCGCTTCATTGTACACTTTCAACGCCTGTGAATTATTTGAGTTATAGGCATGTTTTCATTAATGAAGTAGAAATATAGACCCAAACTTAATAAAAGAATCACCATAATTATTTTCTGACAAAGACTGAGAACCAATGGGGATATGCATGTTGGGTGTAATGGCACCTTTGGTTGTATTTGAGCAAAAGTAACAGCAAGATGAATAGGTATATAAAAGGTATCTCTTCAATGATAGACCTCATTAGGTGTGAAGTAATTGTGCTTACTTTATGCATAAAGTGCATATACATAAAAACATAATTCAATGTAAATGAAGTAACATTTGTGTCACTTTAAGAATGCAGTGATATAAGCCTTATATATGAGTTGCAAAGGTCGGCTCAATAGAGGTCAGAACAGTTTATAAGTTTTTCTTTTCTTTGTAAATTTTTTTTGATAGAAATATAGTGAACATAACTTACTTTATAATAGGGGTGTTTGCGGTCTGGATTGGATCGGATTTTGAAGAAAAAATAATCCGATTCAATCCAAAATTTTTCGATTTGGATTAGATCGGTTTTTGGTTTTGTCAAAATCCTAAAATCTGTTTTATGATTATTGTGAAAATAACATATTTTCTATATATTGGCTTTATAATTTTTTTTAAATACAAATGCATAAGTAAACGATAATATAGTTTTTTTTTTTTTTTTTGCAATGAGATATGAAGCTATACATAGATAAAATTTTATTAATGCGATGTGATTAGATTTTTTCTTGGGTTTAGTTGATAGGTTAATGGGTCTTGGGTTTAGACATTTTTAGGCTATGATTGAGGAAATGCCCAAGTAGGTAGAGGGGAATTAATATATTGGATCGGTTTGGATTAGATCGGTTTTCTTCAACCCATCCGAAAACCGATCCAATCCAATTAAAATTTGCGATTTTTTTTCGGTTTTTGATTTATTCGGTTTTCGGTTTTTCGGTTCGGTTACCGCGGTTTGAATTACTTTGGATCGATTGATAAACACCCCTACTTTATGATACAACCCGGACGGTTCATGCACTATTCTGTACCTTTTTATGGCAAAAATCTCTTGCAGTCACATGATGCATGGAAGCCAAAGCAAGTAGTCTTACTACAGTTCTTTGTTTTCTGGGTGCAATTCAAAGCAAAAGAAATTAACCCATTTGCAATGTAATTTCGATGTAAGTGTAGATTTGTTTAATTTTAAAGAAAATTAGCATAATTTAGCCATCGTTTAACTTAAACTATATTAAAGTAATTATTTGGGTTTAAGATAATTTGTTCGGGTAGGTTGAAATTTTAGAAGGGGATATTTCCTCTAATTGCGATCTTAATATGCCTAAATGGAATCTATTGAAGCATAATTTTCATGACTGATATTTTTCCAATAAAATATCTTGGAACTAGTGAATCAATTTTACTATTTTTTAAGATATGTACGTTTTTTTTAAAGATAAAAAGTATTAAAAATAATTTTATTTCATAGTATTAACTCACATTCAATTTGATAAAAGAGATTTATATGTAATTTTTTTTAGTGTTCGATCTTCTCCCGTATTATCTTTGATTCTTTGGGAGGGGTTCAAAATTTTAAATTCGGGACATGTTTCATATCGGACTAGTCTCGAAGCGATGAATAGATTGAAATATCTCTAAAAAAATTATTTTTGTTTTTTTTTTTTATTTTAGCCCCGAAACTGAGTGCTATATAACTATTACAATATTATAATATATACTTTCTGAAAAAAAAAATTATAATATATACTTCGTGAAGATAGTGGAACTAGCAATTCGAGGGGTAGATAGACTCACAGGTATTTGTGAGGATAATAACGATAGAGCGCCAATATCTTAATTTTATAGTTAGTCATATTATCTTGTCACGTAAGTCATATGCTATCTATGCTTTTTGAAACAAATGCAAAGTATATCTGAGTGGAGAAAAGATGCTGCACGTTCATGAGGCTTTTTAACGTAATTTTGTTTCTTTTAAAATTCCAAAATACCTTTTTTTCTATCAATTTTCAAAATACTCTAATCTTAAATTGCATTAACGAGTCGGTTCTTACCAAACTGTCGTCCAAATGCTTCTATTTCCTATTTTTATTTTTTGAAATGTCATTGGAAAATTAAACTAGGCTTACGTCAAGCATATCCTATCGGAATGAGAGTGCTTATTGATATAATTATATATAATAAAGAAAATAATAATCATATTAAATAGCAGTGGTAGATATCCGTGTTAGCAACTTGTTAAACCTTTTCATAAAGTTTTGTGCAATGTGTCATTATCCACTATCATGATATTAAATTGCATCTTTTACGGGGAAAATTTTAATATGTTAACAAAAATAAAACCCTAATTTTTTATAATAATAACAAAATATTAATTTTCTCTTTCCTTTTTTACCCTATTAATTTTCAATTTTTTTTCATTTTACCCTCTTATTTACACTAAGAAACCACCTAAAAATGGTGATTCCCGTGCACTTTAATAACCTCCTTTTATGGACTAGCCGTCAGCGTATGCTAGTTTACGGTGAGAGATGCATTCATTAATTAAGAAGGAAGAATGATCCACCGTTGGCCATTTCACCCTCTATAATAGCAAAAGCAATTGGGAGTAATGTTTTTCTTGCCATCTTGGGTAATTCATAGTGTTTTATTCTGGTATAGAAACATCTAATAGAATATTAGTATATTAATCTTGGATTTAGGGTTTTCAGGCATTTATAAAAAAGATACTCTTGAAGTAGCATATTACTGCACAGAGTAACGACATAACCAAAGACATGATGTTTGTGCACAGAGTAAAGGCATAACCAAAGTGGTGATACATGAACACAATGACAACATATATAGGAAAAAGAGTAAGTGTCAGCCTATAGGCTTTAAAGAGTTTACATGTGGATAGCGAAATTCTAGATCTTTAGTGACTTTTCTGGGTCCTGATGTTAGGTCCATAATTATCGTACTAGGATTAGTGTCGATCAATGATTTTTTCCTTTAATTTCCTCTTTTCATTGCCTTTTCTTGGGCCTCTTAGAATATGTGTCTCTCATACGGGCCCAAAACATCTCGCAATAGTGTTATTTTATATTTTTCATACAACCAAATATCGTCAAATTTACCAACAAATGGTTTGCACTACTTAAGCATCCACAATAGTCAATCAAATGATTTTTTTTTAATATCTCCACCGCTCATCGATTATTCGACTAATCTGATCAAACCAAGTAGGACTACGAGACGAAAAGCTCCCTGTTGGAAAGAATATCTTTATTATTTGTAAATATCTATTTTTTATGTCATTATAATTTGGGTTAAGTTTGGGTTAAGCCCATTAGTGTTTCTATATATATTGTATACTCTTGTATCAATTCAATGTACATATTTATTTTAATATTCCTTTCGTCTCTTGTTATTGAACATGGTATCTAGAGCCTAACGAGAAGAATCTTGATCCATTTTTTTTTGTGAAACCAATTTTCATCATCTTTTCTATTTTTTTTTTCAGGATACTGTCTCCTTGTTAGTTTCTGGAGATCTATTTTGTTCTTAGATCGTTTGTGAACCTTTTTCTTCGTGAACCACCATCGAAAAACCTTGACCGTAGCTCCTCCACCTTTAACCACCACTGTCCGGTTGTTTTTTTTTGGCAAGCCACCTACCTTTGTGCTCGTCTTGACTGTGCAGTGCCATCTGTCCAGGTCTCGTCCCAAGAAAGTATCTCATGCGCCCTCACACACGTCTCAAAGTTTCACATGTGTTCTTCTATTATCGTTGCTTGGCACCTCCTTTCCGGTGGCGACCTATTGGGTTATTCTTTCCTCTCTAAGACGGTTTTGGATCTAGTCTTGTTTTGGAGTTTTGACCTCGTTATTGGTGATGCACAGATCCCCCTCATTCCGATTAGTTTTGTGATCTAACTTTCTGATTTTTTGATCTTTTTTTGGGTGATTATAGAATATCCCGCCTCTTCTATTTTTGGTCCTCTGGCGGGCCCCAAGTCGGAGTCTACTATTTTTACCAATTATATCCTTGCTCTGGTGAGTGTGAATAAATTGGATGGGTCAGATTATGATTCTTGGTCGTCATATCTGAATCTATTGCGGCTAATGAGCATACATGATGGAAGATGATTGATGCTCATATGTGTAGTCTCATCAAATCCATTCTTCATCCTTCCATTAAGTAGATTTTTTGGCCTGCAAATACTTGTGAGGCTATTTAGAGTCAGGCAAAGGATTTTGTACACAAATGATATGCAGCAACTTTATGATGTGTGTCAGAAATTAATGTCTACCATTGCCCCTCGTGATTTTGATTGTCTTATGTTTGAGTACTTGGGAAAAGCTCGGAGTTTACTTCATAATCTCAATGAACTTCTGCTTCTTACTGGGGATGTTGATATGGAGTGGGAGCAACGTAGTACCCTTTTTATGCTATTGATTCTATATGATTTACCTTCCCATTTGTCTGCTAATCGAGATCAGATTTTGGGATCTGCTACTGTTCCTACACTAGCTTCTGTGATGTCTACGTTGCCTGGGATTTCACCTAAGCCCTCTGCATCAACAACACCTGTTATGCACTATGTCTCTTCGGTTGACACCTCTGACTCTTCTGCCCTTGCTGCTCAGGGCTCTAGTCGTGGACGTAAATCCTTTAAGGACTCTGCATTCATTGTCATCAAACTAAGCATACTATTGATCGTTGTTGGAAGCTCCATGGCAAGCCACCTCAGCCTCCTCATAGTGCTCATGTTGCTCAGGCTCCATCTAGTGTTGTTAATCTAGGGTTACCTTCCGCAGCACAATCTTCTGCAACTTTTATTAATGAATTTGTGAATTGGTGATTTAAGAAGCAATCATCCGGTACTACTACCTCCATCGCTCCAACTAGTAATTCTTTTGCTGAAATCTCTCAGATACAATCTCTAGTCCCTTGGACTCTTGATTTTGAGGCTTCTGATAATATTTCTAGTAATAAGTCCTTATTCACCTCTCTTTGTACTACTGGTTCCTTTCCCACTATTACTATTGCCAATGGGTGTTTGGTCCAATCCTATGCGATAGACACAGTTCTTCTCTTCCCTCATTTATCTCTAGATCATGTTCTCTATGTTTCAGATTCTCCTTTTAACTTACTTTCCATTAGCCGTTTGACCGAATCCATTGATTGCGTGGTTTCTTTTACTATAACTTCTGTCCTGTTGCAGGATCGGAGTTCGGGGAAGGAGACTAATAACGGATGTGAAACTCATGGCCTCTATTAAAAAATATCTTCTTCTTGAGCCTGCTCTACTATGGATTCATCCCTCACCATCCATGCTCATTTTGGTCATCCAAGTCTTACCAAGCTTCAGAAGATGGTTCCCCATTCATCGTCTCTTTCTA
The DNA here is from genome assembly GCA_032173675.1 of Gastrolobium villosum. Taxonomy (NCBI): domain Eukaryota; kingdom Viridiplantae; phylum Streptophyta; class Magnoliopsida; order Fabales; family Fabaceae; genus Gastrolobium; species Gastrolobium villosum. Next base: position 52,101 of record JAVKPL010013179.1, on the reverse strand, counting down.
GTTTACATTGTGAGTCGTGTCAATTTGGGAAACATACTCGTAGTATGTTCCCAAGTTGTCTTAGTCGTCAAGCTTTGTCTCATTTTTTGTGGTTCACTCTGATATTTGGGGGCCTAGTCATCATCCTTTTATTTTAGGGTTTAAGTATTTTGTTACATTTATTGATGAATATTCTAGATGAACTAGTTTTTTTTTTAATAAAAAATCGTTCTTAGTTATTTTCTGTTTTTCAGTTATTTTATAATGAAATCAAAACTTAGTTTGGTGTTCCTATTTGTACTTTTCGTAGTGATAATGCTTGTGAGTATTTATCTCATCAGTCTCAGCAATTCTTTTCGTCTAATGTCATTCTTCATTAAAAGTCATGTCTTCATACACCCAAGCAAAATGATGTAGCAGAACGCAAGAATCTTCAGCTTGTTGAGACTACTCGTGCATCATTAATTGATGGCAATGTTCCCTATAAATTTTAGGTTGATGCTATTCTTACTGCATGCTATCTCATTAAACGCATGCCCTCTTTGGTTCTTCATAACTAGTTACCTCACTCTATTTTGTTTCCTCATCAACCTTTATATCCTTTGACCCCACATATCTTGGTTCTATATGTTTTGATCATCATCTTGGTCCAGACTTGGATAAACTTGCTCCTAAGTCTCATAAATGTGTTTTTCTACGTTATCCTCGATCTCAAAAAGGTTATCGTTGCTACTCTCTGACTTTACGTCGATACTTTATCTCGGTAGATGTCTTCTTCTTCGAATCAATCCTATTTTTTGGCTCCACTACTACTCCTGTTGACCCTGATCAGTCATATCTCCTTGTCGACTCCTTTGAATACCTTCCGCCTCTTTCTGTCCCTATGTCTGGCTCTTCTTCCGTCAACTCTTCTTCTGATGATTTACAACATGTTTCACCTGATGTTTCTGTGGGCTCACATCCGACTGCATCTCCTCCCTTAGCTTCGGTCCCACCTTCTGCTAGTGACCTTCCTATTCCTCTCCAAAAAAGTACCCGAGCCTCCGGCCAAGTATTCAGTTAATATTAGTTACCATCATCTATCTCTATCATATTTTGTACATTTTTCCTCCTTGTCTTCTGTGTTTATTCCTAAGACTACAGGTGTAGCACTTTCACATTCAAGATGGAGACAGGCTATGATTGATGAAATAAGTGTTCTTCGACACAATGGACCATGTGATATGGTCCCTCTTTCATTTGAGAAATCTGTTGTTGGTTGCCGCTGGATTTATGATATTAAGGTTGGTCCTGATGGTCAAGTGGATCATCTTAAGGCTCGCTTGGTGGCGAAGGGTTTCACTCAAGTGTTTGTACTGAATTTTGGTGACACTTTTTCTTCTGTGGCGAAGATGTCTACTGTTCGCCTTTTTATTGCCATGGTTGCTATCTATCACTGGCCCTTCTATCAACTTGATATTAAGAATGATTTTCTTCATTGTGATCTTGCGGAGGAAGTTTATAAGGAGAAACCTCCTGTATTTGTTGCTCATGGGGAGTCATGTCTTGTTTGTCGTCTCCACAAGTCTCTATATAGTCTCAAGCAATCTCCAAGAGCTTGGTTTGACAAATTTAGCAGTGTTGTTCAACAATTTGGTATAACTCAGAGTGAAGCTGATCATTCTCTCTTTTATCATCATTCAGCTTCCGGGTCCATCTACTTGGTGGTATATGTGGATGATATTGTCATTACAGGTAGTCATAATTATGGGATTACTCAGTTGAAGCAACATTTATGCCATCATTTTCAGACTAAGGATCTTGGGAGACTTTAATATTTCTTAAGAATCGAGGTGGCCCAATCTAAAGATGGAATTGTAATACCCAAGTGTGGTGGCTCAGTTGGTAGCATGGGGACTGAGTGATGGGAGAGGACCTCGGTTCGAATCCCACCAACACCATCTGGGGAGGGGCATAAATACCGTAATCCTTGGACTCGCACCCGAACTCTGGATTAGTCTCATAGACGGCTCAAAGAGTCGAACCCGTGGGGATACCAGGGGGTTCTGATTCGCCTCAAAGATGTAATTATGATCAGTTTCAAAAAGAAGAAGAAGATGGAATTGTAATATCTTAGAGGAAATATGCTCTGGATATTTTTGAAGAGACTGCTTTGTTAAATTTTAAGTCTATTGATACCCCTATGGATCTAAGTGTCAAGCTTCTACCAAATTAGGAAAGCCCTTTTCAGATCCTGAGAGGTATAGAAGATTATCTGGAAAACTGAACTTCCTCACAGTCACTCGACCTGACATTTTACTTGCAGTTAGTGTGGTAAATCAGTTTCTTAATTCTCTATGTCAAGAACACTAGAATGCCATCATTCGTATTCTTAATTATATCAAGGCATCTCCAGGTAAAGGCCTTAAATATAAAGATAAAGGTCATGTTAAAGTTATTGGATACTCTGATGCTGAATGGGTCAGTTGTCCTACTGATAGGAGATCTACTACTGAATATTATGTCTTCGTTGAAGGCAACTTGGTTTCCTGAAAAAGTAAGAAGCATAATGTAGTTGTCAGATCAAGTGCTGAAGTAGAATACCGGTCCATGGCTACTATTACTTGCCAGATCATTTGGCTTAACGAACTTCTTAGATAGCTCAAGTTTGGAGACACTGAACCTACAACTCTCATTTGTGATAACCAAGCAATACTACACATTTCTTCCAATTCAGTGTTTCATGAAAGAACCAAATCGAAATAGATTTTCACTTTATTCGAGAGAAGGTCCTTACGGGTGAAATTACAACTAGTTTTGTACCCTCTAATGATCAATTAGTAGATATATTTACAAAGTCTTTGAAGGGTCCTTGAATAGAGTTTATATGTAACAAACTGGTGCTTATGATCTATACGTTCCAGTTCGAGGAGGAGTGTTGGAAAGAATATCTTTATTATTTGTGAATATATATATCCTTATTTCATTAGAATTTCAATTAGGTCTGGGTTAAGCTCATTAGTGTTTCTCTATATATCGTATACTCCTGTATTAATTCAATATTTAATGTTCATTTCCTCTCTTGTTATTTTAACACTCTCCCTAACAAGTTTTTATCACAATTGCATATTCAAGACTCACATTCCTCATTATCAATTAAGCTCAAACAACTTTGTGCTAATTCATCAACATACTTATATTCAATCAAATATCCTTTTAGCTTGATGAGTTGTGATCTCCACGTATCAGTAACAAAATGTTTCATTGCGAGCACCCATCTTCATAAATCATTGTATGAATGTTCCTAATTGGCAAGTTACTTTGAATTACCTTCCAATTTTGCAATTTATGCTTTCTTATAAGAGGATATTTTCTGATAAGAACTTCTTATCTGTAAAACCAAATCAGAGATAGAAATCGATTAATCTGCTTACACTAAAGGCAAAAGTAAGTGCAGATTAAGTTTGCTCAAGCTTGCAGTGATTCAAGGAGACCATTGAGAATGGGCATTTATATGACCCTTTTAAATTTTTATTTTTATTTCTAGTTCTTCTTTGTGAAAAAAATATAAAAATACTAATATAGTCTTCACTATGGTGTTATTTGCCAAAACTAGTTTCAAAGGCATTGTTGTCTTTTTTTCTCCAGATTGTTTGTAAGCAATGAAAGTGCAAGAAAAGTCTCAAACATAAAGTTTCTCTGATCCTTTTAAAATATAGAAAATGATCAAAAAAAAATTCCACTTGCTTCAAATACCATATCTTCATTCAATATGCATAACAAATCATCCTCTATCCCAAAGAACATGTGTGATTTAACACACTGAAAAAACTTCAATCCAAAAGTTTGCAGACTTTTATCTATAGAGAATAGTTTACATTTTATTTCGCCTAAGAAAGGAAATAGAAGGTTCATACTTTATAGTTATACATATTTTCATTCAATCGCAAACAAATGAAATACTTATCATTTCATTACCAAATTGAAAATCTTTTTTTTTCCCCAGCAATTTTTGCTACTTCCACTTGTCATACTCAGGATAGTAAAATACATTTTTCAATGAAAGCCTCCTTCCCTTATTCTTCTATATATTAAAGTCAACCATAACTACACTACAATTATTTATTTTGGAGTTAATTTTAAAGTACAAATGACAAATTACAATGGACATGCAGTCATCATATATATATATATTCATATATTATTATATATATATATATATATATATATATATATATATATATATATATATATATATATATATTATTGCTATTGACTTGCATATTTCAAATGAAGAACTATGGATACTTCTAAAAGTTCAACACAAATTCAAACTGTTCAGATTACACAGAACACAGATTACAAACTGTTTAATTTTATATGGTTTTTTAAACTGAGTATACAGAAAATTGAAGACTAGAAAAGATAAAGAAGACAACTAGTGTGATTTCCAAGGAAAACACTGCAGGTTATTGCAAGATTCTGTCCATGTACTAGTGCAGGTACCTCCAATTCCATCACAACACTTGCAAACAACTCCAAGCGTTGCAAAAATCTTCTTGTACCCTTCAATTGCATCATATACAAAAGAACAAGAAATAAGCACACAATAAAATAAGCAAATATATAAACAGAACCTTTGGGAGGAAGAAAAATTCTGAATACTAATTACCTTGATCAGATATTAAGGAAAGTGTCCTTCCTTCTATAACTGATGGTTTCTCTGCAATTGAAATAACCATGATGATTAGTAGCATGAACACATGATGTTTGTTCATACTCATATCATGTAGCTTGACCCAAACTCTTCTAAGTGCTTAATCTGGTGAGCTTCTAAAACCTCAGAGTTAAGAGGTTCAAGAGCTATGGATCATAGCAGAGTTGGGAGTATTAAAGGACTAAACTTGCAGGATGGGGTGTTTCCTAGAAAGTATGTGAGCCATATGATTGTTATCATTATATTCTTAAAATATGAAAATGGAAAATAAAAAGTGAAAGTGACATCCATAGTTTTGTAACTTTTTATTATAATGTGATGTCGGAAAGAAAAATTGGTTTTAGAATTTTATTTTATTTTGATTGGAGGGTAGCTTGAGAGAAGACGTGTTCAAATCTTCTATCTTCTTATATAATTCGAGACTTTCATAAACATATAATATAGGGTTTATCATCTATCATCTAACCTGATTATAAAAATTTTCCTACACACAACATTTTATGAGACCCGCGGCAAAAAGAAAAAAAAAAAACTCTGACACGCAATATGAATCTCTATAACATAACACAATCAGTTTTCCTACAACATAACTTTTATAAAACCCCATAATATATGACACAAAATATCAGTATACATCTCATTGTATAATGTTTAACATATTATATATCGGCTTTCTCTTTCTCATTTGACATAAATTATGTCATTTTAGAATAGAGATAGGTACAAAAAATAAAAAAATTATGGGAGAGAAAAAATAGATAATTTTTTAATTTAAAATTTAAATAAATTTTTTTATTCTGTATCTATTTCTCTCTAAAAATGACATAACTTTATGTCATTTAAAATGACAAACATTTTTTCCATTATATAATAATATTTAAATTAAATGTAAGCTGTTGAAAACATTAACATAAGAATAGAAATTATGGGTATGTTTGAATTCTGTTTTCAAAAAATATTTTAATTTTTAGAATAAAAAAATAAAAAACCTATTTAATAAGTTCTATTTTTATAAAAATAAATCTAAAAATATACTTTTAACTTTCAAAATAAATAAAAAATACAGAAAATATTTATTTCATTAGCTATTCTACAAAATAATTTTAAGAATAAAAAAAAACAAAACATAATCTATACCTCTCTGTTCTTACTTCTTAGTTCATAATAAAAAAAAGTTTTATGTTTATTATGTTGTAGGAAAAGTGACTGTGTAATGTTATAGAGATTTGTTTTGCGTGTCATATTTTTTTTCTTTTTTTTTTGTTTTAAAATGTGTGGGCCCCACAAAATGTTGTGTGTAGAAAAGTTTGTTGTGTTATGTTAAAGGAGGAAATAAAAACGAAAAAAAAAAAAATCTTGAACAGCTAGTTCATAGTATTTTGTTCTCTTGATTAACAGTATTTTAACAAGATGACATGAAAGTGGCTGGAAGAAGACACACAGCATACCACACGTCTTCCACTTTGTTACGTCTCTTTGTGGGCTCAGAACTGAGAAATCGGATGCCACTTTCCTTTGTGACCTTTTGGTTTTAGTCCACATTGAAGTCAAGTTGTGTCTTTTTTTTTGTTCTGGATAAAGGACAAAACTTATAAGATGGTTCTTTAGCTCTCTAAATGTTGAAATTTTGACATTGTTTTGCATTTTCACACTTTCCACGTAGCACGACCACTCCAAACAAAATGAAATGTTTTTTTTTTTTTTTTTGTAAGCAAATGAAATGTTACTAAGTAACATCCTAGAGGTTTTTTTTTTTTTTTTTTTTCGAATCAGCGCGAGTATAAAAGAAATTGAATAAATGATTAGAGAAAATGAAAAACCACGAGAACCTCTAAATGCGGACTAATCTATCTGTTGATATACTATACGAATACGAGCTACTCTTTTTCCTAACATTTTCTTATTTTTCATTAATTTACTTTAATTGATCTCTTTCTCACATAAAATAATAAAATCTTCCAAAAATCAGACATCACTTTAATTTATTAATTATAGAAGGTAACATTAGTTCAATTTATATATATAAAAAAAACACCAATTTAGTCGTCTAATCATTAAAAGTACTATTTGTTTAATTCCAAGTTTTATAGTCCTCTATACAAAAATAATTTTACTGTTAGTTTCTATAATTAAAATACTAAATTAATGTTCAATTTTTTTCACAAGATAAAAGTGATAACAGTTAATACTTAATTAAAAACGAAGGTTACTATAATTGATATTTACCTACATATTAATAATACGCATAAAAACCCTAATCCTAAATAAAAGTTACGAAGCAAGATTTTCAGAGGATTTCCTCGTTTGACGCCTAATATACTTTCTGAAATTGATTTTTATTTGACTTTTAAACTTTTTATTTTAAATTAAAAATCAACATCAAATAAATAGATGTCATTTTTTTATTTTATTTTTGGTGAAAAAAGAGATGTCATTTTATTTACGAGGTACGTTCATCTTCAAGTAGACGTCGTTGAACACCTCAAAGACGAGAAAATTTAGTCCAAGAATAATTACGTCAAGCGTGTGAAAGCATCACATCACATATAAATTAAACGCATACTTATAGTTAATTATTTAAAAAAAATGTAAAACCGAAATGCTAAATAAGTAATTAAGTATGTAAGATCATAGAAACAAGTCTCAAAAACTAAATAAATAAAAGAATAACTTATACTTATTACTTATCTTTTTACTACCTCTTACTACCAAATCTTAACCATTAATTTCCATCAATCTAAGAGTTACAATTTATGGGATCATATTTATTAATTAATTATTAATTTACAATAAAATATAACCGTTAGATTCGCGTAAATCAACAATTAAAATTTAGTAGTAAGAAAAATAAATAATAAATATAACCTTTCCCATAAATAAAACCAAAAATTTAAACAAATAGCATGATCCGAAAACTTTTTTTTTTTTCAAAAGTTACCTAAAAAAATTTGGTTAATAGTTTTTTTTGTCATACAATAAACTGATCCAAATATATACTAAATACATATTTATTTTTTTACAAATTTACAATCATCCGATTAACATATCAGCAATCATCAAACAAATAATCCTCAGATACGCAGGGAGAACTTATTAACACATTAGATTCAAGAGGTGACAAAAATGAAAAACCTTAGCAAGAGCAACTCAAAACCACTCCATGTGCATAGCATTTTCGTATTTTCACTTCTAAGTTTACAACAATATCTTGAGGACATTTAAATTATCCAAATCCACTTCTCCAGGGAGCACGTAGTGATGCATAACACCAAGAACAATATGATTGAGCAGAACTTGCTCAATGTTCATTATTTTCCCCCGAGAAAAGTGAATATTTACAGAACAGGGAAAAGAAAGCAAGGTGGTGATATCATTACAACTATATGTAATCTGAGTCAGCATCTCTCCGGAAATGTTGCAAATCTGGATGAGGGTCATATCCTGGCCTCCGAGGATTCCTGCAAGAAAAAAAAAAAAAAAAAATCTGTTTATTTCATGTTATATTTCACAACTCATTTACCTTTGAAAAAACCGCAGTCTAAGACCACTTTCTTAGTTATTCACCAATTTTACATATATATATATATATATACCCACATATATATATATATATATATATATATATATATATATATATATATACTTTGACACCAGTATCAAATTTGAAGTTTGACACCTCATCTGAGAGCCGTTAGATCAAAAAAGATCAACGACTCTGATTTGTAAGCATGTGACACCATTGATCTTTTTTGATCTAACGGCTCTCAGATGAGGTGTCAAACTTCAAATTTGACACTGGTGTCAAATGATCCTACCTCATATATATATATATATATATATATATTCATTAAATGAATTCCTAAAACAAATTATGCAAGAGTTGTTTACAAAATATGATGTAAAACTATTTACCCTATTTTGAAATATCCTGATCAAATATACAAAAGCAGGAATGGAATCCATTTCAAGCAATTGAGAAGAGACATCAAATTATGCTCTAAGCATAACAATTTTACCAGCTAAATATCAATACCTTAAAGCCATAGCTAACATTTGAAATCATTATTTTCAAGACCTATCCATATAGTTTAGACCTAAGCCATAGCTAACAATTTGTGCTACTTTTTTTTTTTTTGCCTTCTACCTTGATCACTACCCCTATAACATTAATCCAAGTTTAGACTTACACCCCGTTTCGCTTTCAACATCCTACGTTAACAAAGACATAAAAAGAGAAAGATGAAGAAATGGAAGAAATGATAGGTAAAAAAACAAGGGTTAAACATATAAATGACAGAATTGCTGCAACATACTGTGTGACTATATGATGTCTTTTTCACCATACCTGGCAAATCTGTTGGGTTCAAAACCAGGAACACCAGGCGGACCATAGGGATCAAATCGAGCACCCGGAGGAACACCCCTGTTTAGATAGATTCATACCCAAATATAAGCGCTTCAAAATTAGCCACACAACGTAGTCAAAGGGAAAAGACACCCTTAAGGGCTAAGGGACTAGGAGTTCTTAATGCCTTGAGGCAAGAGGCGAAAAAGCCAAATATCCCACTGAAGATAGACGCTAATAATAAAGTTAGAGTAAAATAAAAATTGTGCTACTCCTTATTTACACATTTCTCTTCTCCATTCTTTTGCAGCACTACTACTGCTGACATTTTTGTTTGGTAAATATTTTTATAAATTGTTATTTTAAATTAAAAAACTGTACAAAACACATGCAGGAAGGGCCGGCTTGGCTCAGCGGTAAGCTTGCTTGCCGTGGTGTGTCAGGTCGCGGGTTCGAATCAGCCTCTCTGCAAAAAGCAGGGGAAAGGCTGCCTAGAGTATTCCCTTCCCCAGACACTCACGAAGTGGGTATTTGAACTGGGTCGGCCCTTTTACAAAACACATGCAGATTGATAGAAACGTGGTTCCAAATACAGCTCAGAATGAGGAGACCAAGCCAAAGAAGGCGGCCTTACAAGTATATTCTAGAAGGCCTACTCAAAGCCTAAATGTAGTAGGATGGAATGTATGTGTCGAGCACGTGAGGGGAGGGACCCTTAGTTATGGTGGGACAAATTGGATCTGACAAAAGGGAAATATTTCCCTTAAGAGGTCATTTGGGTTTATAGTTTTTGAGCTTATGGCTTGGGAAGGCCTAGGAAGTTATAGCAGTAGCTACAGAGCTACTGCTATTATATTTTGTGTATTCCAGTCCTCAATTTCTGTTGATACAATCTCCTAATAGTTTTGGCTCCATCAATTTGGAGCTTTCATTGAGAATCTTCTTGGGAGAATGAAGACAGTGCAGGCAAATCAAAATGACATCCCAGAGATTAGACGCCATCAATGAGCGTGTAGATGCTGCTGAGTCCTCTCTCAGAAATCAGGAAGCATAGCTGGTGAATCAGGATCAACTAGTGAGGTCACATGACACAACACTGAAGGCGCATGCGGCAAAACTGGTTGACCGATCAGCAAAGCTCAGCTCCTTGATTCTGAGGTTGTAAACATCACCAAGTCCATTGCAGCAATGGTCATCAGAGATGAGAGAAGGATTCCAGCACCAACAGCAATCTCCAGGGTCACCATTCAACGTGTCTGGAAGCGACAGAGTGCAGAAACACGATAACACCGAGATTCAACTGTCGCACATCGATGATTATCATCTTACTGCGAAGCGTGTTGTGTTACCGGCCTTCTCGTAACAATCCCTCTAGGTAGGTGATGGGCCTTTGCAGTTTGTATATCAGAGAAGGAAGCCAAAGAAAAAGGCCCATGACGAAATGATCGTTGTGGAGGTTGTAACAAGGATAACAGAAATGAGGAAGAGGAAGGGAGAGAAAATGAGCGAGTTATGGGAGATTACAGGTGGCAAGCTGTCAATGGAGAGAGGCAGTTAGCTGGTAGTGGGATTGAGAGTGGAGTTGATTATAGTGTGGAAGGGTATGCAGGAATTGGGTCAATTCTGGAATAGGGAATTGGGAACTCTTGGGTGAGTTTGTACACTTTTAGAGAAATATAAAACTATTAATGTAGCCTCATTCATCAGCTTAAGTTTTTGGGCTGAAATGATTCTTTACATAGTATCAGAGCCAACATGACTATTCGATCCTCACCGCCCCCATTTAATTTATAAATATTTAAGTATTATAGAGTTTCTAATTACAGGTAGGTGAACCTGTGCGTTGTCCATCCCTTTAAGCTCAATGGGCTTCCGTGTGAAGGGGCATATTAGAGAAATATAAAACCATTAATATGGCCTCTTTGAACTTCTCCTAATTGCAGGACAGATCAGCCTCCCTTCAGGACGATAGACCTATTCCAAGTCATCCAAAGCATACAAATCTAGGCCAACTGATTCTGTAGTTCGTGCAAAGTCCCTTGGATGGCGAAATAGGCTTCAGCTTTGGAGACCTACTGATGGTACCGGATATGTATATTACTAAGAACGAGGCAACTAGAGACTAGCCCCTTTCAGGATTCAATACAAAAAAAAAAAAAAAAAAAAAAAAAAAAAACCACTTCCCATTAAACCCGACTAGCAAGTGTAGGGTAAAGGTAATCCGTGTACACAGTCTTACCCTTGTATAATTGCAAAAAGACAGTTTTCTGGATTCGAACCCATGACCTTTTAGTAATGAAAGAACAGTTTTACCGGTGTTCCGGTTCGCCCCCCTTTCTCAGGATTCAATAGAATACAGAGAAAAAATAAGCACTAAATTCAGAGACTACCAATTCGACAGAAAAACAAATGTGCAGGCTTCTTTATGGAGAGACTGAAAGAGGAGATAAGATTGGAGGTTTTTGCCATAGAGCCATCTAACTGTAAAAAGATTATCTCCATTAGAAAGACAGAGAGGAAGGTAGTTAGGACAGGTTCGACCAGGACCCCAATCACATGGTGGAGGCAGTTCTTCCTCATGAGATGGACATAGAGGACCCAAATCCAATCAAACCAGAGGCTATCTTGGCTACTCATGAAGTCACAAACAAGGCCAGCAGGTGACAGAAAGGCTAATTATGTGGAAGTCTAAGCCTATTGAGGAGGCCACATGGGAAGAAGAGAGCAGCATTAGAGCCCAATTCCCCACCTTCTGCCTTGAGGACTAGACAGTTCTTAACAAGGGAGGTTGTGCTAGAACAGTGGTTCCAAATACAGCATTTGTTACATAACTTTAACCTTTGTATTTTACATGAAAGCTGATGCTTTTTATGCGCTGGGGTCTGTCAAGCCGAATACTTATTAGTCAGGCGCTCTTGAAGAAAAAGCATCCATGAGAAGCGTGCAACTTCTCCTGAAGTGGCAGCACCTCAAAGAGCAAGAAGCGCTTGACAATTACCCTCCCTTCCCTCACCTTAGAGCCCAAGGCATGCCTTGTGGGTTGTTGTGGCTTTGACTACATTCATCAGTCAAAGAGCAATAATGAAAAGAAAGAGATGTAAACAACTTACGGCAATCCTCCAGGAAAAGCAGGCTCTCCACCAATACCGCCACCAAACCAACGGGGGTCATTAGGCCCTGCTTCCAAGTGTTGAACTCAGCATCAACAAATTTGGTACAGCAAAAATGATGCACACGCTTACATATCATTAAATTGGAACATGTTAAACATACCTACAAGCATGCTCCCACCAAAGCCATGATCACCCCTGCAACCCAGTGAGGAAAGTTTCAAAGGATATAATTGGTTTTTTATTTTAAACACAAAGGATATATTTATTAAAATAGGGAATTAACAACTGTGCTAAGAGACTGAAAAAGTAATATAAGGAAAAATATACCTTGAAGGATACATTCCCGCAGCAGGCCCAGGAACAAGATCACTACCAGAACCAATGGGAACTGGAGGGAAAATAATTCTTAAAAAAGAAAAACAAAAATATTAAAACTCAATTAATTAGTACAAAAGCAAAAGTACTTATATTCACACAAAATTAAAGAGAGCGATCATAAAGACAGCATTACATACAAGCAACTGATTGCTCCATTATTGCTAATAAGTATGTCACTTACAAGAAGAATCAGCAAAAACAGTTCTGATGAAGACCATACAGATCAAAAGTTAGACATATACTGAGGTTAAGTAACAGTACATAATTCCTTTCTACAATGTGGGAAGAAATAGTTGAATTCACCATTTTCCAAAGACTGATCACATTAGCCCCAAAAAGTATGCTCATTACTCAAAATTCACAATGAAGAAATTCACCTTTCATCATGAGAGATAAATATGGTATTTTTTTTTTTTATCGTATACAGTTTTTTTTTTTAAATATCTAAGCAGAGCAGGCAACTAGGCATGGGGTAGATGTGAGGGCATCCTTATAGAACATCATTATTTAAAGTCTGTTAGGTATCTGAAACTAAATCTTATGTATAAATTGTCTATATGTGAGCTCTGGCACTGTTATCAACAAGATATTGGTCAAGAGACAATGTACAGATTCACGAAAATAAGAAAATACAAGACACTTCATAAACTTCGAGGGACCTGCTTCTGCCCACCCCAAAACCAACCTTACTTTTCTCCAACTCCCACATCCATCCACACCAACTCCCACCACACAGCAACACACACCACATACATACAGACTGCCTTCAAAATTTCCAAACATGGACTATTACAACACACTCAGCCCACTCTATTACAACACACTCAGCCCACTCATCATCAGCCCACTCATCAACAACCCAATACATACAACAACCCAATTCAACATAAATGGCATACAGCAACTAATCATGATAGAAGCACCAACCATGACAGAAACGATAACAGCAACTAAATCTTGTTTAAAGTCAGTTAGGAGTTGTTTAGAAGTTGTTTAAAGTTTGTTAGGAGTTTGTTAGTAGGCCATGTGCCAGTGAACCGTTTATAGTTTAGCTGTTAGAGTTTTATCTTATTAGTATCTTATATATAGGAGTTTCTCTTGTAATAATATTCATTCAGTTAAAATGAAATTCATTTTCACAAACATGCTCCCTCTGATATTTGGTTTACAAGATGGTATCAGAGCTTAAGCTCTGATACTCTGCTTCGAGTTCTTTCGGTTCTTTCCTTTGGATGCCATTTCTCTTTTCTTTCTTGCAATGGAACAATCACCAGTGATGAATCAATCACCAGGTATGAACCAGACTTCTCAATCGAATCAATCTCCTTTGGTGAGTCAATTTTCGCTTCCTGAGTTCTTGACGAATCCTTCTCATCCTCTTTTCTTGCATGCAAGTGAAAATCCATCTCAAGTGTTGGTTACTCCTCCACTGAATGGATCTAACTATCATGCATGGTGTCGAGCCATGACAATGGCTTTGAAGTCCAAAAATAAACTTGGTTTTATCAATGGAAACCAATCACCACCGTCAATTGATGATCCTACATTTGAAGCATGGGATCGATGTAATACCATAGTTCTTGGATGGATTCATAGATCCATTACTCAGAATATTGTTCAGTCCATATTATGGATTGAAAAGGCCTCAGATGCATGGCATGATTTGAAACACAGATTTTCTCAGTCGGATGTATTCCGTATGTGTGATTTACAAGAGGATTTTTATAGATTGTGCCAAGGTGATAAGAATGTCAGTGAGTATTTCACTCTGTTGAAGACAATATGGGAAGAGTTGGAGAATTTGAAGCCAATTCCCACTCCAATAGCTCCATGTGCATGCGGGGCAATAGCAAAGATGCGTGAATATCGTGAAAAGGACCAAACTGTGAGATTTCTTCGTGGCCTTAATGAGCAATATTCTCATGTAAGGTCACAGATAATGCTAATAGATCCATTGCCAAGTGTAACAAAGGCTTTTTCTCTGGTGATACAACAAGAGCGACAGATGCAGTCTGAAAATAATCTGAGTTTTCCAACCAATCACCAAACTCTTGCAGCAGTAGGAGATTAATCAAGAAGGAACAATTATTTCAATAATGGAAGAGGCTATAGAGGACGTGGTCGCTACAATAATGGAAGAGGACAGAGTTTTACAAAATTCTGTACACACTGTAACAGAAATAATCACACTATTGAGTCTTGTTATGTCCTTCACGGATTCCCACCAGGATATAGAAACAATGCAGGAAGGGGTGCTACATCAGTTGCTAATGTAGTCACCAATTTTCAATCTCAAGGAGAGAGTAGTATGAAGCATGATAATTCTTCCATGGCTGCCATTCAGGATCAGTACCAACACATACTAAGTTTGTTGCAGAAACCCAATGTTGAAGAAGCAGTATCTACACAGCATTCTGCAAATGCTGCTATCTTCTCACACACGAACACAGCTCCATCAGGTATAATCTGTCTTGATTGGGTGATTGACACTGGGGCTACAGACCACATAACCTTCCATTTGTCAAATTTTTCTTCGTTTCATACTATTAACCCCATCACTATATCTCTTCCTAATGGTTCCACAATTAAAGCCACAATCTCAGGCACAGTAATCATCTCATCTTCACTTGTTCTTACTGAAGTTCTTTTTGTTCCAGAATTTCATATTAATCTCTTATCTGTCACAAAGTTACTTAGTACCATTCCTTGTTTTCTCACTTTTGACACTTCTTTTTGTCATATCCAACAGATACAGCAAGGCTACCAGATGACGATTGGTTCTGCTAAAAGGAAGGATGGGCTATATGTGATAACCAGTGATACCAATCCCAATAACCATTACACACTTGACCATTCCCTTTGTAATAATGTACAGAATAAGGAAGCCTCCACATTGTGGCATCAACGTTTAGGGCACCTTTCACAAGATGTTTTAAAAGTCATGTCGACTAAATACCCTTTTCTTTCTTCTGCTCATATCAGTCCATGTGAAGTTTGTCATTTGGCTAAACAGCATAAGTCTTCTTTCAATTCTAGTACCACAACAACAGTACAACCATTTCAATTGATCCATGTTGATATTTGGGGCCCTCATTCTATTAATTCAATCCATGGACACAAGTATTTCCTTACTATTGTAGATGATTTCTCTCGATTTACTTGGCTTTTCCTTATGCAAACCAAGGCAGAAACTCGCAAACATTTACAACACTTTGTGATGCTTGTTAAGAATCAGTTTGACACTCATGTTAAAACAGTGAGATCTGATAATGGACCTGAATTTTTGATGGTTGAATTCTATGGTAAAGAAGGCATACTACATCAAAGATCTTGTGTTGAAACACCACAACAGAATGGGGTTGTAGAACGCAAGCATCAGCACATTTTAAATGTTGCACGTGCTTTGTATTTCCAAGCTCAACTTCCAAGCTCTCTTTGGTGCTATGCCATTACACACGCAGTTCATTTGATCAATCGCATTTGCACACCAAACCTTCACAATATGTCTCCATATGAAAAGTTACATAGTGATGTTCCTACTTTTAATCATCTACGAGTGTTTGGATGTCTTACTTATGCATCCACACTATCAGCTAACCGTACAAAGTTTTCACCAAGAGCAAGAAGAGCTGTTTTCCTGGGTTATAGAGAAGGAACAAAAGGATATTTGTTGTATGATCTTATTTCAAATGAACTTTTTCTCTCACGAAATGTTGTATTTTATGAGAAGATTCTGCCTTTTGCTCATCCTGCCTCTACATCTGTGACACACAACCATGACAACAACTCACTGCCTTCTATGCATATTGACACCACTTCCACTTTTCCCTTCAACGATGACAGTTCTACTTTTTCTCATACACCCTATAATATTGTCCCTTCACCCATTACTACACAGCCCAATAACTCCATCACAGATGCACCAATTCACAGCTCCACACCATCTTCTGCAATCCCTTCAGCCCCCATTATATCATCACAGAGTCCTATCCCAAACATCGATCATTTATCAAGCCAACCCGATTCAATTTCCTTCCCTAACCTTGCTGAATCACCTACTCCAGATATTTCTGCCATCCCAGCTGTTCGTCGTTCTTCCCGTATTAGTCATCCTCCCAGGTATCTCCAAGATTATCACTATAGCTTATCTTCCAAGCAACAGAATCATTCATCATCAGGTATCCTCTCCACCTCATATCCTCGTCATTCTTTATCTCAAGTCATTTCTTATAATTCTTGTAATACTTTTTACAAAAATTTCTGCCTCAATGTTATTACCAATGTTGAACCTCACACATACAAACAAGCCATTAAGAGTGCAGCCTGGAAATCAGCTATGGACAAAGAATTATCTGCTTTAACTCTCAACAACACTTGGACAGTAGTTGATCTACCTTCTCATAAATCACCTATTGGTTGCAAATGGGTGTACAAGATCAAATACAAGTCCAATGGAGAGATAGAACGCTACAAAGCCAGATTGGTTGCTAAAGGCTTTACACAACTTGAGGGAGTGGACTTTCTGGATACTTTTTCACCAGTAGCGAAGCTAACTTCTCTTCGTGTTCTTCTTGCACTTGCTGCAGCAAGAGGCTGGCTTTTGGAACAACTAGATGTTGATAATGCATTTCTTCATGGAGACTTGCATGAAGAGGTTTATATGGAAGCCCCACCAGGATTGGATCTTGCGAATCCAAATCAAGTTTGCCGATTGAATAAATCCCTTTATGGTCTTCGTCAGGCAAGTAGGCAATGGTATAGCAAATTGTCTTCTGCTCTTATATCACTTGGATACACACCAGCACAAGCAGATCATTCAATGTTCACTCTCTCTCGTGGCAATGAGTTTACCATCCTCTTAGTCTATGTCGATGATATAGTTCTCTCAGGCAATTCTGCCAGTGAAATTCTGAGAGTCAAACAGTTTCTTCATGAGAAATTCAGGATCAAAGACTTAGGATCCTTGAGGTATTTTCTAGGTCTTGAAGTATCTCGTTCCAAGAATGGTATTCATGTGAACCAACGCAAGTATGCTCTAGAAATCCTTTCTGATTCGGGTCTTCTTGCTGCAAAACCTTGTGCTACTCCCATGGATTCCTCTACACATCTTCGCCGTGATGAAGGGACACCTCTTTCTGATGCTACCTCATATCGTCGTCTCATTGGACGGTTGTTATATTTGACCACTACTCGCCCTGATCTCTCTTTTGTGGTGCAGCAGTTGAGTCAATATATTTCTCATCCAACCACTGTTCATGAAGCGGCTGCCACTCGTGTGTTACGTTACCTGAAAGGTGCTCCAGCAGCTGGTCTATTCTTTCCAGCTCATTCGGACATTCATGTTCGTGCATTCAGTGATTCAGACTGGGGATCATGTCTTGATACTAGGCGTTCTGTATCTGGTCTTTGCATTTTCATTGGTTCTTCCTTGGTTGCATGGAGATCCAAGAAACAATCTACTGTCTCTCGCTCCTCCTCTGAAGCAGAGTACAGAGCCTTAGCTTCCCTTACTTGTGAACTTCAATGGTTGCAGCATTTGTTCCATGATCTTCATATTCCTTGGTCTAAACCAGCTTCAGTGTACTGTGACAACAAATCAGCCATTTATCTCGCACACAATCCTGCTTTCCATGAGCGTTCCAAACACATTGAAATTGATTGTCATGTCACGCGGGAAAAGCTTTGCTCCGGTCTGATCCATCTTCTTCCTGTATCCTCTGCTGACCAAGCTGCTGATGTTTTCACAAAACCGTTGCCGTTGAAGTCTTTTGTTCCAGCAATTACCAAGTTGGGCCTATGCAATCTCCATAGTCCCACTTGCGGGGGGTATTACAACACACTCAGCCCACTCTATTACAACACACTCAGCCCACTCATCATCAGCCCACTCATCAACAACCCAATACATACAACAACCCAATTCAACATAAATGGCATACAGCAACTAATCATGATAGAAGCACCAACCATGACAGAAACGATAACAGCAACTAAATCTTGTTTAAAGTCAGTTAGGAGTTGTTTAGAAGTTGTTTAAAGTTTGTTAGGAGTTTGTTAGTAGGCCATGTGCCAGTGAACCGTTTATAGTTTAGCTGTTAGAGTTTTATCTTATTAGTATCTTATATATAGGAGTTTCTCTTGTAATAATATTCATTCAGTTAAAATGAAATTCATTTTCACAAACATGCTCCCTCTGATATTTGGTTTACAAGATGGACCATCAACTATGTAACACCTTGATATTTATATCAGTGAACCTTGATGCTCAAAATAAAAAACAACAAGAGTGTGTAAAATCACAAAATTGCCAATCAGTTCACCGAGCAGCATCAAAATGTGTTCAACAAATCTCATTGAAATGGTCAGACAAACATAGCAATAGGGAACCCTTACCCAGAAGGATGATTTGGAGGACCAGCGGGTTCACCAAATGCAGCACCAGGCCTATATATCTCTTGCCTTGTTCTGTCACTTGTTTCTGAGCTGTAAAAAGAGCAATGTAACAATTTTGTAAAGAGGGTCCTAGTTCATAAAAACTTATCGCACAAAAACCTTCATATACAGGCAGTGCCATAGCAGTTCATCACAACTACCCAAACTTAAAACAAATGTAAGCGCCAAATTTTCTCATATAACATTACTATAATATGAACCAAACAGGAAGCAGCACATAGATCCTTCAAAATATTTAATCACATAAAAACTAGTTCATCTCGCTATACTCTATAGTACTACACTACTACTAAGAAACATTATCCACAAAAATGATTGTGAGATTATATTTTCATCTACTATCAGTTTCAGTTTAACAGTTCTTTCTATAAAATCGCTCAATCACGCATTTCCACATAATTGAGTGAAAGTATCAAAAACTTTAAACTGATAATTTTCATCCACTATCAGCGTAAAAGTTTTAAACTCTTAAAATTATATAACGTCTGCATTTCCAGATTACATTGAAAAGGACACAGAGTTCATAAAATCCAAATTTACCTTTTACTTGACGAGCTGGCATTGGCAGAACCATCTAACTTAGTCAAGATATCCCCATCTATACTCTTCACAAGCTTCTCCAAATTCTTAAACTGCTGAGAATAATTGCTGCTCCCATCCTCTCCAGCATAGTCTCCAACACTGCACATGAAAAAAAATACACCAATAACCCCGTTTTTGAAGTGAGCATTATTCAACACAACAAAGAAAACCCAATTGCAAAAATCCAAGCTTTACAACACAACAACGTAAAAAAAAAAAATCCAAAAAATAAAACAAATCCTTTACTTTAACTCAACGGTGTCCAGGCTCCAAATACCCTCCAGACCATAACCCCATTTTTCCAAAGTAACACAATTTAAAGCAACAACTAAAACCCAGTTGCAAAAATGCAAAATTCTCAACACAACATCTAAAAAGAGTAAAATTTTCAACCAAAAAAAAAAAAAAAAAAAAAGAATTTACAGCATAAAAACAAAAACAAAAACAAACCCAATATCCCCATTTTCCAAATTAGCACAATTCAACACAAGGAATTGCGAAAATCCAAAGAACATCAAATAATTAAAATTTCAACCCAGTAATACTAATAATAATAATAATAACCAATTACTTAATCTCAAGGTGTAGAGGCTCCGAAGACCCTTCAGACAAAGCATGAACGAGCAACTTCTCGTTCATCACGAGGCACTTGACAAGCACTTTCTTCGAACCCTTTTCTGGGTTCGTGTAAACGAACGCGTACTCATCGTTTACCTCGTTCCAGTGATCAACGGATACCTCATCTACACACAAAACGCAGTACATAAATAAATATATAAAAATTCAGCAAAAAAATTATCAAAAAAAAATGTAGAAAAATAAAATGGAAAAAGGGTATTTTTATAACCATTTGATGGGATTGAAAACGCATTGTCGGAGAGGGCCTGGGGACCCGTGGCGATGAGGATATAGCCGGAAGCGAGGAAGGAGGAGTGAACGGCAAAGGCAATTTTGTCGTTTTGGTTGCGGAAGGTTGGCCTCGCAGCCCTGATCACCGCCAGCACCGACTTGTCACTCGCCATCGTCGTTTAGGATTTTAGAACTAGACCACCGTCTTAAAGAAACCTGTAGAGAATTATGTATTTTTGAAATATATAATGAGATTTGCATGATGAATTTAAGAGAATTTAAATTTACAATTTAAAAAAAAGAGTAAGAAGATATGTTGACAACCAAGTTGTGTTAATATCAAGTGACTACTAATCAAAGGTGAAAATAAATATAAAGTATTAAATTTGTGAAATCATGACCATACAAAGATGGAAATAAATATAACCGTTGGATCAAGATAATCCATCTAACAGTGAGATTGATTGATTGTCACAATATCCTTTCCCAAAAATAATTATCGTTTAAAAGAGAAGTAAGAAAGAGACAAAATTAGAACTTACTTTAATATTTTAATGGAATAATATTGCTTTTATTATAAGAGAGTATATTATCTCTTATATATACACGGGAATATATAGAATTATATAAAATTATATAAAAGGAGAAAAGAGAAAATATATTTTTATGAATATATAAAAAATAAAATTATCTTAATTTTATATTTGGTATCCACATTAGTCCTTCCTTTAATTCAATATATACAACTGAATTAAATTTAAGAGTCTAATTTTCTATGCTTTCTTTAGTGTTCTAGAATCCTTTAATATTATTGAATATGATTTAATTTCAATAAGGCTCTTCTAGATTTTAGTAAATCTGACTTTGGATAAATTGTCTCTTTAGGCGTATCTCTAAAACTTATTTCGAATTAAATCAAAATTTTGAAAATTACACATGAAAAAAGGAAACTAAAAAATTTAAAAGGAAAAGATAAAATACGAAAAATTTAGACAAAATTAGTTAAATCGAAAAAAAAATTAAAAATCTTAATGATAAACATATACGATGTGTTTTAATTTCGTAACACATAATGCATTTCTTTTTTTATAGATAAAGACATGATTGATATAATATCGAATTTAGAAACTAATTCATGAATATAAATAAATTTAGAAAAATATACTACGAATAGAAAATGATTGTAAAGACTTTAGTCTCTGTTTGATTTTTGTTTTC
Organism: Gastrolobium villosum; assembly: GCA_032173675.1. Taxonomy (NCBI): domain Eukaryota; kingdom Viridiplantae; phylum Streptophyta; class Magnoliopsida; order Fabales; family Fabaceae; genus Gastrolobium; species Gastrolobium villosum. The sequence continues at coordinate 30,488 of JAVKPL010013179.1, read as the reverse complement.
AAAAGCAATTTTTTAGTTTTGAAAAGGGAAAAAATTTGGGTGAGGGGAGTTTTGTAAATATAATTTTAATAACACTACCTATGTGTCAAAAAAAGAAAAATAACACTCTGCTTTTCAAATTTTAGAATTCAAATTACTGAACATTTTTATATGGTTTTTTTAAATTTATTGTTCTCAACACACTAAAAGTACGGAGAATAATTATTTTGAGGAAAATATTAATTTATAAGAGACTATTATCTTATGCATAGACACTTCAATAATTATGCTATCCTTTTTTTTCTAATTTTAACGATAAATCCCACCATTTTATGTCTTAAATATAAAATATGTTCTTCCGTGTAACAGCATGAGAGTAAACGATTCCTTATTTTTATTAATAAAAATGTCATAAATATTGAATCGGTTTGTCTTTTCTAGTCAGAAATATCTCAAAAGTTGTCGTGCCTTCGCTAACCACACCATCTAGACTCCACGCCGGTTTGAAAGTGGAACCATGCTATTTCATACAGCGACTGATAAACCCATGGTCAAAAGCTTGGCACGTCTTAAGCAGGGTTGCTAACTTGCTATGCAACAGCAATGCACACAAGTCTAATTGATTAACAACACATAAAATCTAAATCCAAGTATCTAACAGGTCATCATTTAAACAAGAAACGTAAATGTTGGATTAATAACAACTTCTATTTACCGAAGCGAAGTAAATATGTGGCAACACAAGAAAATAAAGAAATAAAAAAAATAAATGTAATTGAGTGAGAGTACTATTAGGATGGGTGACTTCCTGGGAAGTCTTCGTATTGCATCACAGAAAATATTTGATTTATAACTTAATTTTTTCACAAAAAAAAAAAGAAATAGAAAATAACACACAAAGAACACATGACAATTTTAACGTGGAAAATCCTTTCAATATGAGGAGTAAAAAACACAAGATCACTAAATCCGAGAAATCTTCCACTATGAAAGTATTTTCTCAAGAATGCGCTTCAGCTCTCTGTTGTAAACCTCCACTTGCTCACTGGTTTGTGGGTGATAAGGAGTGGTGATGCGATGCTTGACTCTATACTTAGCAAGCACGCACTCAACTTGACAGTTGCAGAAGTGTGTACCACTATCACTAATAATAACTCTAGGCACCCCATAATGCACAAAGATGTTTTTCTTAATGAACAAAATCATAATCCGAGTGTCATTTGTAGGTAGAGCAGCTGCCTCCACCCATTTAGACATATAATCAACCGCTACTATGATGTGCTTGTTAGTATATAAAGTAGGGAATGGTCCCATGAAGTCACTGCCCCAAACTTTGAAGATCTCAACCACCAAAATGTTGTTCAGTGGCATTTCACGGCAAAAAAAAATTAATTTATTGTTTTTTTAATAAAAAATTACGAAAAAGTAGTCGTTTTGAAATTAATTACAAAAATATAGAACTCAAACACGCCCACATGGGGCGTGTTCTAGGAGAGAGACACGCCCATGTGGGGCGTGACCTAAGAGAGAGACACGCACACTAAGGCGTGACCAGGAGAGAGATGTCTAAGAGAGACACGCCCATGTGAGGCGTGACATAAGAGAGAGACACGCCCACATAGGGTATGACCTCCCTTGATACAACTGTTAATTCTTTATTGCTTCTGATGGAGAAGGCATGCCGGCGATGGAGAAGATAGAAAGTAGAGACCATTGGCTGAAACCACTAGGGCTTTGAGTATCCCATCTTTCTCCTCCTGTGGGGAAGAGGCGATGAATAATTAACACTACTAAAGCATTGTCTGTTACTTGCTTAAAATTTAAGGGTGAAAATCTTAAATGATTAATATTCTCAAAAGTATGTGATAATGAATTAAAATTGCTTTGTCTCATCAGGTTTGGAATTGTTATAGATGAAATAGTTTTTAAGCCATTTTCACCTTGTTTTCCCCTTTTTGTTTTGTAAGCTTATCTATAATCTGAAGGAAGCTAATGTACCCGAGAACAAAAGAGCTCCCATCTTCAACCTGTTTGTCCCATAATGTGAGGATTAAAAAGGGATCTTCTTAGCCCCTATTTGGTGAAAGTTTGGGATGGGAAGAGAAGCAGTGAAATGGAGAAATCTCCTTTCGTTTTCCCTCTGTTCAAGGAATCTAAGATTGATTGAAGTTGTTCCACTTTGCTTTCTAACAGAAAGAAAAAATCTTGTGGTACATCCAAATCCAATGCATGTCCTCCATCCTTGTCGTCACAACACCATCACCATCTTAATTTTTTGTTGTTGCTATTCTCTGACCAGGGAGGTCCGCCCTTGTTGGGCGTGTCTCTCTCTTGGTCACGCCCAATGTGGGCGTGTCTCTCTCTTAGGTCACGCCCCAAATGGGCGTGTCTTTCTGCATTGGAACACGCCCTATGTGGGCGTGTTTAAGTGCAATAATTTTGTAATTAATTTCAAAACGACTACTTTTTCGTAATTTTTTATTTAAAAAGCAATAAATTAATTTTTTTGCCTGCATTTCATATTATAAACACTAATATTTGTCCGTTTTCTTTTTTATTTATTTAATTTAAATTTTTTTCCTTTACTCAAAAAAAAAGAGCAGCAAGCAACATCAATATCAAGCAAAGGAGGACAATGACATGTCTGGAATCAAAGATGTTTTTGTATGGTTAGAGATCAGACATTTGGTTATAAAGACAAAAGTCTTTAATGCTGAAGTTGCAAATAGAACTAAGCAAAAATGAGAACATAAAAAGTGACCCAAGGATGATCATCAAAATAGAGAGTCAAAGTAGCTGCTTTGCTTAAAGGAGTTAACACTGCATTATATAGAGGCTATATAGTCTCAGACTCTTAGACCAGATACGTCGGGTATAAAATATAACCTGAAAGGCATTCACCGATAGGCAAAGACACCATAAGGGCATGTGAAAGATGTCTTCTCTTGGTCGTCTGGAGCAACTGCTATCTGATTATATCCTGAGTAGCTATCCAAGAATCAATAATAAGCATAACCTTTTAGTCTCTCCAACATCAGATCCAAGAATGGTAAAGGGAAGTGGTCCTTCCGGGTAGCAGTATTAAGTCTCCTGTAATCGACGCACATCCTCCACCTGGTGACTGTCCTTGTAGGGATCAACTCATTATGCATAACTGTGATCCCATCTTTCTTGGGCACTGTCTGAACTGGACTTACCAAAGAACTATCAGAAATTGGATGGATCACGATCATCCCTTCATATAAGAGCTTCACCACTTCTTTCCTCATAACTTCTTTCATTGTTGGGTTAAGTCTCCTTTGCAACTACTTGACTGGCTTAACATCGTCCTCCATCAAGATTTTATGAGTGCAAATGGAGGGATTTATAACTTTCAAATCTGAAATAGCCCAACTAATAGTGGATTTATGCTCCCTTAATACCTTTAAAAGTTTATCATCTTCAGTATTTGTCAAATAAACATTAATGATGATTGGATAAGTATTGTTGTCTCCAAGAAAAGCATATTTCTAGGTAGGAGGTAATTACTTCAATTCTGCTTTTGATGCTCCAAGGGTTGCATCATCACTCTTCTTTACTATTTCTTCAGTCGATGGCTCTGCGTCTTCATTTGTAACTACTGCATTGATTTCATGACTGACTTCTTGTAATAACTTCTCTTCCAATGACTCTAATTCCATTAAGGGATAGCTTGCTTCCTCAATTGCTTCATCTACAATATCTTGGATAACATCAATCTTGAAGCAATCTCCTCCGTCGGCAGGATATTTCATAGCTTCAAAAACATCAATGGTCACCTTCTCATCATCTACTCTTAGCATCAATTTTCCTTCTTCAACATTAATCAAAGCTCTTGCAGTAGCTAAGAAGGGTCTTCCAAGAAGTAGAGGCATCTCAGTGTCTTCCTCCATGTTTAATATCACAAAATCTGTGGGAAAGATAAACTTTGTAATGCCCGACAACTTTCAGGATCAGTGACTGTATCCACAAATTAACACAAGACTTTTTAGCATACTTTATCCTCACTCACACACTTCTTAAGAAATTTCTCAGGAAGTCACTCATCCCATAATTTCTCCAAGTCAAGCACACTTAACTATGGAGTTCTTCTGTTATGGGCTACCAAAAAGTAGATGTATCTTATTAGTATAGGTAGTACACTTTAATTCTTATAAGTCATTCTTAACTGTACAATCTCATACCTGCACAGTCTCCAGATCCCTTTCCCTCTCGTTCGGATATTGATTAGATTCATTCATGCACCTCTCCCCCTGAAACATTGTACGTTAGCTCTTCCACTAACAATATATTTGGTTGCACATTAACTCTTCCACTAACCACACAATCGTCAGCGTCCGAGATGTTATGTAATATGTAGTTCAGTTTGTGAGAATTGCATTATCTAAGGCAAGGGTAGCAAACACACCCAAAATTTTTTAAAAAGGAGTAATTTGGGTAATTCTTAAAAGGTATTTCAAAAGGAGATTCCTTATTAAGAGTTGGTAAGGGTAATTGATTTATGATGAAGGTAACAAAGAGGAAGGCGTCTTCCCAATATTTAAAAGGTATAGATTAATTTGTAAGAAATGGTAGGCCTGTTTCAACGACATAACAATGCTTTCTTTCTAGCGTATTATTTTGTTGGTGAATATAAGCGTGGGACATTTGTGGAATAATACCATGGTTTTGTAAAATATGATTATTTCATGTATTCCTTCCCGAAGGCTTTAATTTTAGTATTAAGTTATAACTTAACCATTGTTTTAAGTTGAGTAAACACAACAAAGGTTTATGACATATTTTCCAAAAAATAGATCTAGGTATATTATCTAAAAGCATCAAACAAAACTAATATATATGTGTGTGCGTGTGCGCATGTGTGTATATATATGTGTGTGTATAGACATATACATACACACACGTATATTGTAAGAACCCGCACCGTTAATTAAGGTAGTTAGTGAATTAATTATGATAATTAGAAAATGATTCCATAATTGACCCTAATAATTATTATGAGGCTTAAATAATTACAATTAGTGGGTAAGAATGCTGAAAGTCGCTTTTCGGAAGAAAAGCGCAGATACCGGTTCTGCTACTCGGTATAAATGCGTACCGGAAAAGTATCCCGGAAAATTATAACGAATGCATGATAATTACTGGAATATTATGTAGGACTTGTAAAACAAGTTTCAAGTCAAAATAACGTAATCTGATGCCAGAACTGATATTGGCTATGGAAAAGCGCGTACCGGAAAGGTGCTCCGAAAAATAAAATAAAAATATGACAAATCTTAGAAAAATGCGTAGGTCTAGAATCCGAAGTTTGGGATCAAGATCTTTTACTTTGCTATTAAGGCTAATACTGCGCGATTAGTGGCTTGTGCCTATAAATAGACACATTTAGTGGGCACACAACCCTAGGCAGCCACCATCATACGTGAGAGGGCTGAGTTATATTTCTGAAACACTGTGTTATTGGCTTCTCTTCCCTTTTCTTGAGGTTGAAGCCAATTCCTTCACACTTCCTCTTCTAAACACTTGATTGGGTGGGTTGTGGGAGTGTGGGGCTGCATTCTTGCACTATCAGCCATTGTGGAGTGTGTGTTGGAGGTCTGTTTTGAAGTGTTGAGTTGTGTGAGTGGGAGTTGTGAGTGTTTCTTTGGTAGTGGAAGCTCCAAGAAGCAACCTTTGGGTAGAAAGACCAAGTCTTGTGCACCATTTTCGTGCAACTTTGTTTTGCCTGAGTTGAGGAACCTTGGGAGAGCTCCAAGAGCACACCTTGCACTGTTTTGAGCTTTGGTAAGTTCCCTCACCTTTGATCTTAAGTTTTGATGCTTAAAGTTGATGTCTTTGCCATGTTTAATGAGTAAACAAGAGGATATAATGTATATGAACCTAAAATGGATTAAAGATGCATGTTTTAACGTGTACATGTGTTAAAAGTGGGATCTTTGAGCTGGATATTCATGAAATGTAGAAACTGCATTCTGTCGTGAGATATCCGGATATTTGTCGAACAGATATCCGGATATCAGTATCCGGATATGGTATCCGGATATTGATATCCGGATATGGGATCTGGGTATCCGGATATGGAATATCCGGATATGTCCAGTGTGATATCCGGATATGACATATCCGGATATGCCCCTTCTGATATCCGGATATCCTGGGTTTGCGCAGACAGTAGCTGTACTATATGAACAGTAAGCTATTGTGTGTGTGTGGACCCTAGTTTTAGGAAGTTGAACTTCTGTAATTAATGAACTAAGTCAGAATCATATGATTAAGGGCTTATGGCTTTGATGGAAGCCTTAAGACGTAAAACGTAAAGGAAAGGCGTAGTCTTTAAGTTGTATGCTTGTGATACATAAATATTGATGTATTATTGGTCCATATCAGATTGTGATACTGCTGTTTGTGGACTTGTGAGTGGTTGGACTCTTGGCTTGGGTAGCTAGCTTGCAAGGTAAGCTTTCGTGTCCTCGGTTTAGCCATTTTGATGTTCCACCATGTCCCATGGGGATGGGTTTATGCATGCTGTGTTACATGCTTTATTGTTTTGGAAATGCTGTTGAGCTATTTATATGCAATGAGCTTTTATGAGATGCATGTGGTGTCCACCTATACGGTAAGCCTGAGTATGTAGTACATACAAGATGGTGAGGCTGTGGTGAGGTACAGGTAGCGTCCTGGTACTCATGTAGGTATAGACGTATTCCTACATTTCTCTGGCCAGTAGATTTGATAAACACACATGGCATGATTAATTGCTGCATCGCATAGTTTTGGAACTTATATTGTAAATACTGTTTTTGAACTTATATTACACATGTAAGTGAGCTTGGGGTGGAGACTCCTTGAGGACCCCTTGTCTTACTGAGATTTCTTGTTAGAGATCTCACCCCACGTTTGGGGACGCTTATTTCAGGATCAGGTAATGTTGAGGGCTCAGGTGGCAGGAGGCCCGAGCTGAGTTGATAGTATGATATGCTGTTCTGCTGGATTGACTGCTGTTATGTTATGTTTTCCGCTTTATTTATGTTATCATGTTGAGACTGTTTGTGGGCATTGTTGCCTTATTTGGTGAGCATGGGGTTTGTCCATGCCACATGGTTTGACTATTGTCTTTTAATTTAATGTTGTAATTAAAGTATCAGGATTTTGACCCAGGTTGCATGTTGTAGTCCTGTGGTTTTAGATACTCACTTTATATTTATGTACGAGGTATTCAGTTAGTTGTCTTGCAATTTACATACAGGCAGTATTTTTATGGAAATGATTAAGTAATCAAGTTGGTTAAGTTAATGACGTCATAATTGAATTAAAGAAAAAGTTATTCCGCATTTTAATTAAGCGTAGCTTAATACGATAGTATGTTATCAATCCGGGTTAACACGAGCTGTTACATATACATATATATATGTATATATGTGTATACATACACGTGTGTGTGTATCTATATATATATATATATATATATATATATATATATATATATATATATATATCTGTATTTTATGTTCTACGGGTAGCACATAGTGTATTTCAAAAATTGACTATGTAATACGGGTAGTACATGATTTATGAAGAGAGAAAAAAATCATGTACTATCCTTAGTACATAGTTAATTTTTGAAATATACTATGTACTATCGTAATACATAATTATAATTTTTTGATCACACCAAACCTTATATACAGTGATATTATACATAATTTTCCCTATATATATATATATATATATATATATATGGGTAAAATTACTTTTCCAGCCGCTTGACGTCTTCCTTCTCAATCTTCAAATCCTCCAAAAGTCTCCAAATTTCAGCTTCAGGAATTGGAAGTTTCAGCTGAACTTGTTCATAAATAGCAGTACTTTCTCTAAGAGCTGCATTACCCTTTTTAAGAGCTCCAACAATATCTTAAAGTGCCACTTTTATGCTTTCAACTTCTTCATCCTTTGACCTTTTAGCCCTTTTAGATTTAACCTCCTGACTGCAAGTATCTTGTATTTCAGGTGATGTAACTTCATTTTCATTGCCAACCTATTGAGCACTCTTAAAGGTCACCTCTATGGTTTCTATGGACTCAAATTCTCTAGGAAATGACTGTTTGTTTGTAATGTCTTTAGTAATCTCAGCATGTTGTCCAGAGGCTCTATCTCCTACACACATGATCTTTAACTTGTCATAATTATTTTTCGACTATCCCATCCACTCTTTTGCTTTAGGCTTAGCCTATAAAATAATTATTATTGAACAAATATTATAATGCTAAAACATGAAAGGGATGAAAAAAAGGAAAAGTTTATAATATACCTCAATTAGCTTTTACCAAACTTCAGGCTCAGCGCACCATTTTTTTGTAATTGGGTCCCAAGCAAATCCACTCAAGCCATTCTTGAACAAGTTATAACACTTGGAAAAACATCTCTTTACTAATTTTCAATGACGCTTCACTTTCTCTTTCTCAAATGGGCGTCCATGTTGCAACTCCTTTATGATGGTTTCATAAGCTTTGGAAGTGAAGGAACCACTAACTTTATTTCCATCATTCTGTTGATGCAAAAAAGCATCAACAAGATAATCATCCATCTCTTGTATCCATGTCTGTCGCTTAGTCTCCGACTTAGACATGATTCCTAAATAAAACTTTAGCAGTATAGCAATTGAACATTAAACATATGTAAAATTCAGCATTAAGTGGAATCAGTGGCTCACAATCACAAATTTGATAATACTAGAACAACATAAAATGGGTAACATATCTATTATGCATAAATTACACCCTCGACTACAAAACAACAGTTCATTAAGTCAAAAAAATACATAATAATCCTGAACATAAGAAAGAAATAAATCATGATCTATAAGCTCTCCACATAGCATCAACTATAAAATATCTCAAATTTTCTCCTAAACGAGTATGTTCTTCATCCTCATCCTCGTCGTCTATATTTATATCTCCATGTTGTTCATATACACTTTGGTTAGGAATCTCTTCATCCACCTCAACAACCAACTCTTCATCAGGGTCAACCATCATCAAATAATTGTGCAAAATGCAACATGCCATGATAATTCTATTTTTTTGTCTTGATTCCATAAGTTGGTTTTGTGCCACTAGCAATAATAGGAAATCTTTTTTTCAGAACCCCAAAAACCTTTTCAACAGCATTACGTAAGGATGAATGACGATGGTTAAATAATTCTTGAGGTGTTTGAGGTAGATTTCTTGAGAAAAATTCTTTCAAGTGATAGCGTGTTGATCTATAAGGTGTGATCAAACCCCTTCACAACATAAATCCAGCATCAAGAGATATATTTACCTATTAAAAAATAATGCTTAGATGTCTCCAATGAAACGAGGAAAATTTTAGAAAACAAAAATTACTAATTACCTCTAGGTATTCTAAGATTATCTCTTTTGCGTAGTGCATCTTTTGGTATCATTGAATCCAAAGTAGCTCCCTCCGGTCCAGGAAGAATATAAGTAAATATTAGGTCAAACGAACAAGAAACCAACATATTTTGTGTTGGAAAATCTTTTCTACCACTATATTTTGAGGCTTCGTTCAATAGAACTTTGACATGAACATGTGTACAATCAATTGCCCCGACACAATCTTGGCATTGCTATTATATCATCAATATTTTTAACCATACATGTTTTTAACTCTAAATACGAAAACAATTTTTTACCTTCAAAAATCGGTTAAACTGATTGCTTTCAAGAATTTCCATAGGAATTTGTGAGCTATCTGGTTGTTTAAGATATTTGTCTTCTAATTCCACTATTGATCGAAGGAAACGATGAAAATGTCGACTAGTGGATTCACCAGAGCGTCGAAACCAGAATTAAACCTCTCAATTTCTAACATCATGCGTTAGAATATAGAGGGTTTTGGCAACTTGTTCCTCTATACTTACCCATTGGGTTGATTAGAGACCACCATCTCATTTTAACATTGCACACAAGTTCAAAAACGCTATAGGCCCCATTCTTATTATCTTTCAGCCTTCATTACTAGTAATTCACTTCATTATTTTTTCGTGTGCTCTCACCTTCTCCAAAATCAACATACGATCAATTATCATACTTTGAGAATGAATTTTAATCATGTAAATTCGACGTGTTTCTCTCCATATAAACAATGCAAGATTTAGCTTTTCTCCTGGATTATCCATCTTTGGTGGAAATTGAGCACTCTACATGTAGCAACAATATTGATGTAAGTATGAAAGATAAACCTTTTAATTCTACTCTACTTAGTTATACCAATAATTAATGGCAAGATATTCCTCCTAGTCACTTTACTATCTATTTTCAACCTTTCATAGGCCTAAGCATTTGGCAAAACTTTGGTCATATAATCCTATACTCAAAATTTGTAGCTTAAAGACAAAATTATCGTCCATCTACGACATAACTAATAACAAGCCAGTAAAATTGATAATGACACGGTTATTGGAGAAGCTGCTCAATGGGTGGGCTTGGCCAGAAAAGGGTTAAGAAAGCATGAAACAGTGATGGGAATTGTGCAAGCATTGCATACTTCAGTGGTGCAACAAATTGGTAAATAATTTTTTACTAATTTATGCTAATTAAGTGGACTTAAAAAAATAATGGGCAGTATAGCATCAATTATAAATCAGTGAAATTGATGGCACAGTGTGTTGGTGATTCAGAAGCTCGTTAATGTATATGTTTTGTTTTTCACTAAGTTGTAACAAAATATATGGGTAGTTGCAGTAGTTTTGAATCAGTATAGTAAAAGTTGGTATATCAAACTATATACTTCCCGCTTTTTAACTTGTGTTTGTTTTGATTATTTTTCCATTATAATTCTTAACTCAGAAATGGCAACTGGATTCTCTGTTGTATGCACAGTTTGGTTTATTTTATGAATGATGTATCAGGATCACGCTGGCTTTTTTCTTCTCACTTTTATCACCCCAAAATTAAAAACCAAAATAGAATATGAGTGAAAATTTGTCAATAAATAGTTTAATTCAGCTCAAAAAAACTCAAACTGAACTTCCCTAGCAGGGAAACTGTACCTTTCAGTCCAATATAACTCGTGAATTCATAAACTGGGCCTCCCATATTTAAGGCTATGTACCCGTAAACCGAGTAATACTAGGCCCAGCAAGCCTAATGGAGAGCTCGATCTACACTAGTTTAACCTAGATTCAACTCGGCCTAAGGTGGTGCCTAGGTGTCTTGCATAGAAATAAAACTATTCATATTAAACTATTCAAGAAATAAAACTACAGGAAACAGAAGGACAAAATGTAGCTAGACAAATTAAAAGATGTAGAAGTATGGTTATTATCATATGCATACATATATAATACAGCAACAATATGATGCTGCCACTCTTTAAAATTCTTTGTTACTAGTGGGCAAGGTGAGTGACAACCACAAATTGATTACATACATCTATAGTAATGGATCCCAATTCTTAAGTTCCTGACCTAGTATATCATCCAGTTCCAAGGGTTTAATGAGTAATGTTAATGATCAAATCCCTACAATGCGAAGTTACTAATGCTCCACCTTTTAGGTGTGTGTAAATAAAATAAATCATAAAACCCATTAAATGTATCAGGATCCCTTTTCAGTATGTATAAATGTATTTCAAACCTCAGCCCAAAATCAATGAAATAACAATTGCAATATACTATTTACTGATTATTGGTGATTAGTAATTCATATACATTCAAATCTATTGCAATGTCCCTGTTCTGTGAATACTATTCCAAACCTCACCCCTAACATCAATTCTATTGCAACAAAAATAGAATTGCTTATATTATGTGAATACTAAAACCATCCATAACAGTTAAAAAATCAATTATCAATAAGATGGGATCAACTAGATTCTCCAAAAATTAAAAAAATGATTTTTTTTTTTTACGAACCTCCAACTGCAAGTCATAACATTCATAGTGCTTCAGTGAGAGGAAGTTAATTCCTATGATATATTGATTTAGCACCACATGCATTTTCCAATTATAATGTATTCGAATTTAATTTTCAAATAGAAGAACAAATCATATTGAACATGTAAAACACAAAAGCAGAGCAATAATAAAAGACTAAGGATTGGTGAAATTTTAAAAGCAAATGCAAACAGATCTAAGGAAAAATAGCAGTATAGCACGCACATATATGAAATTGTTCTACGCGCTAGGTTTCAATTGTCCAACACTGTTATATCAAAATCCACATTACATTTTTACCATCCCTAAAAATTTACACACTATAGAGAGCCAGTGAGGGGTGAGGGATAGAGAGTGAGTGAGGGAGCGTACCATGGGAGGCATCAACATTCAACATCAATTGAGATCGAAATCGAAAAATAAAGAGAAGAGAGAGAAAGAGAGATACTGAGAAAGAGGAAAAGTGACGAAGAGAGAGAAGGACAATGAGAGAGAAGGTGTTTCGATTTTAATGGAAATGGTAATAATTAAATTCAATGGGAGTGGATATTAAAAAGTGATCATATGGTCATGTTATTTGATCACAATTACTTATTGATGATAAAATAAGAGAGATGAGTGATTGTGATCAAATAACATAATCAGATAACCACTTTTTCCACTTTTTTACCCACTCACAAATTCAAATATTTTACCTCTTAAAGCTCCCTAAAATAGGAACTTAAATTTTAAGAACAATGAGAGTTTTGGAAGGTTTTGTGAAAATCCTCAATTCCTTCCCTCACTTTTTTTAAAACAACAAACAAGAAAAGTGATTAATAAAATCCTCCCCTCTCCTTCCTTTCCCTGTAACGCCTGACAACTTGCAAGGATCAACGACTGTCCCACACACTAACACGAGACTTTTCAGCGTGTTTTGTCCTCACTCGCACACTTCCCGGGAAAACTTCTCAGGAGGTCACTCATCCCAGAATTGTCCCAAGTCAAGCACGCTTAATTATGGAGTTCTTCCGTTCCGGGCTACCGAAAAGTAGATGCATCTTATTAGTATAGGTAATACCAATTGATTCTTATAAGTCATTCCCAACTATACCGTCCCATACCAGCACAGTCTCTTGAGTCCCTCTCTTTCGGGTGTTGATTCAATTCATTCATGTAACCCCGTCGCTGGAAGCCTACCAGGAGCCGCTCCTTGTCCATGCCCTTTCGCATCGGCGATCACTCTCCGCCCTTCTGAGCGCCCAGTTACATTCCCCCTCCCCCGAAAACTAACTCCTAAATAGGCCCTAAAATTACTTTTCTGGATGGAATTAATTAACAAGTACTTTTAAGAAAGCTGAAACTGACATGTTTATGCGTTTAGTTGCTGTTAAAGTAAAATATGATAGATATAATTCATTTGTTGTAGTGGCAAGGTGGGTCAATCGGACTTTAGCTCATTGCTGCTATGTTCCATAGCTAACAGCTAAGCTGCAAATATCAAATAGCAAAAATGCTGATAATTAAATTGATCTTATCTTCAGAATCTCATTGGTGGGGCTAGAAGATCTAACATGGTAACCCAGACGTAGGGAGCATATCTTACAATAGAGAAGTACTTTAAACAAAAGCTTATTCTTTTTTTCTTTTCTTTTTTCTTTTTCTTTGGAGATTGAAAAGCATTCTGGAAATGATAACAATGTCATAAACGGGTTAAATTCACTCTTTAAAAGCTTTTTAGTGTCACGTGTCAGCACATTTAAGAACTCAATTACAAAAAGACGAAAAGGTGCTGAAGAACAAGGGAATATACAATGGATTCGTACCAATTTTTCTGTGTTTTCAACTCAAAACTAACATTCATATGTAAGTTCAATTCCCATGATATGCCCTTGTGTCAACTGGTTGAAAGGCTGTCTACACATTTGCCTCTTATAATGGAGCCATTAGACGTTCAGCGTTCTCATGTCTGAAGCAATCTAAACTTTTTGCTTCTTTTTTTTAGTAAATATTTATTTTTGTCCATCAACTGTAAATATATGATCCATCATAATGAAATGTGTTTAAAAACAAACGACTGACCTGATATAATATATATTTTTGAAAGATCTAAACGGATATTAACTTAAACCCAAGAAATTCATAAGTAACTTTGCACATTTATTATCTCTATTTTTTTGGGTAACAATTATCTCTATTTATTTTCTCTTTTGAATGTTGTTTAATTGTACTATCCCATATTCCGGTGTCAATTATTTAAAAAAGAAAATTGTATTGATTGACATGTAAGGAAAAAAAATGAGAGAATAAAAATGGATGAATAATATAAAATTGAGAAAAAAAAATATCTAATGTTATTTTAGACAACTTTGTCTAATGTTCACCTAAACGATGTCATTTTGGGTTGAAAAAATTTAAAAATTAGAATAATAAATACTATTATAACCCAGAAATAAACTAAAATTTAAAACTCACCATGATTTTCGCGTTAAAACGACATCGTTTCGGTGAACATTAAACAAAATTATCTAAAGTAACTTTAGAAAAAACGAATCCTATAAAACTTATATTGATTTAATCTGTTATGATGTAATTAGATGTGATATATATATAACCTACAAAACACTAATTCCTAATTATATTAATATGAAACTCTAAATTTTAATATTAGATAAGAAAATAAATTATAAAATATAAAAAAAATAAGGAAACTATATCCTAAGGGATAATAAGTTATACAAAACTATTCTAAAATACAATCATAATTTTAATACTCTCGCTCAAGCTAAAATTTACTAATTTTTAATTAAATAAATTCTCTGAAAAGAAAAAAATAACCAAATAATATAATCAGGCCTCCATTAAACATGGTTATCGGATGTGTAACATGTGGGTCTTGAAGAACTATATGACTAATGGCCAATAGGTCTTCAAAAGCAATGATTAAAACTAAACAATGGGTCAAGAGTGATTGGTCGCAATGAAGATGGCCACAAAACTGTGCGATGAAGGAACTTAGGGTCCAGTAATCTAGGCTGACAAACTTGAAATCCAACAATGAATATTGGTTCCAAATCTATGCGATGAAGGCGTCTAGGGTTCAATAATGAAAGTTGGTGCATTAGCCACGAAGGCAGATTGCATGTGGCTATGTAGGTTATTGACAAATATTATAATTTCATGTCGAAATTATAGTGATTTAAGCAGGGAAGGAAGTTTTTACCAAAAAAAAAAGCAGGGAAGGAAGTAAAAGGAGAACAAAGACTAAATTAATAATATGAAATTGCTATTAGTTTGATGTATTATGATATGTGAGATATATACAAATTATTAAGTACTACTCCCTATTTATATTAATATTAGACTCTGAGTTTTAATTAAATAAGAAACTAAATAATAATTTATTTATTTTTAAAAAAGTAAGAAATCATTCCTAATTTTTATTGCAATTTTGGTTTCCTTCTTCTTTATATTTTTCGTGTTTTTGTTTAAATAATTCTATAAAATATGTTAAATCTGAGTAGTTTTTATCTAGATTTCTCTTCTTTTATGATAGATTTTATCTTCAGATATATTTGTCTTTCTCTAAGTCCCTTTGTGACTTTTTGTGATTATATAGAACTCTTAGTGGAGATATTTAGATCACTTATGTAATGGTCACACACCATTTTCAAGCTATAACACTCTTGATGTTGAGATATATAAAACTATTAATATAGTTTCACCCAACAGATTAAGCTTTTGGGTTGAATTGATTTTTTACATGGTATCAGAGCCTCGTGTCCAGGTTTCAATCCTCGCCACCGCCGCCCCGCCCCCCAAAACTTTCTTTCAAGTGAGATTTCTTTGTTCGCACAGATAAGTGGGCTTTAAGCTGTTGGGTGAGACTATACTAATGATTTTATATATCTCAACGGTCAATGTTTGTTTCAGTTGGGATAGATGCTTAACCATCGTTAATATTCAAGCCAAGAACAGAGGATTTTTTTTTTTTTTCTTTCTAGATTTCAATTCAAAGTATGGACCATAATTGTTTCTTTTTTTTACCAAATTTGATGTTTCTTAATCAATTTATAAGTGCCGTTAATCTTATATCAATGTGATAATTTCTTTTCACCATCAAACAACAAAAAAGCAAATATTGCAAATAAAGTGTAGACCACATATATAGATTATCTTTCGTCACGTTTTTAAAAAGCACATATTCATATGAAATTGTGGTCGGCTACATACTTCAAAGTCTATAGCCGTAAATCAGCAGAAAAATTATAGTTTCAACAATGAATTGAAGTTTACCCACTATAACAATCATAATGTGATTGAATTATGCATGCCCTTTGAATATATACGCCCCACTAGTCCAATCATAGTGGTAAATAATGCAAGCCACAAAGCATAGGAATAGTAAAGAAAAGTAACATTAAATATGGATTCAGATTTTTCTAAATCTTTAAAGTAGGGATGTTCAAAATGTCCAAAAGAACCAAACCGATTCATAACTAATTCGCTCCACATTTTAAAAAATGGTTGTTTCAAAAACCGGTTTAATATGAAACTGCATTTTAGTTTATAAACTGGTTATTTACCAAACCATAAAAATAATTGGTTATTTATTATTATCCATAACCAAACTGCTCTACAATTAAAGAACAAATAAATATTATCTTTTATCATGCCTATTATATTAGTCAATTGACTCAAACTTTCAAACAATAAACTAGCAAAAAAAGTTAAGCAGTTCAAGTAGAAAATGTTTATTTAAAAAAAAATTACACATAAATCGAAAGGTCGCATCTTAAGAAAACACTTCTTATGTAACGTAACAATTTTTTTCCCAAAAAAATTAAAAAATAACCACATGCAGGCTTCCGGGAAAACTCATAACTTGACAAAGCGAAGGCTTTGAGATGACAAAGATGAAGTTAAAAAATCACAACGAAAAGGGCAACAAAATTAATCAATTGGCTTAGCGCCTCTGAGAGCGTCGTTAATTGGACAACTCACAATGAATTTACTTATTTGTTCTTTAATTATAGAGAAGTATGGTCATGGATAACCAATTATTTTTGTGGTTTGGAAAATAACCAATTTATAAAAAAAAAATACACTTTCATACGAAATCGATTTTTAAAAAATAACCGATTTTTAAAATGTTGAGCAGTTTGGTTATGGATTGATTTAATTCTTTTGGACATTTTGAACATCCCTACCCATACCTTCCTCCATCAGTTCAAACTCTTAGTAATATAAATCTTGAGAGAACGAAGAACTGTTTTTTTTATAATTTAAAATAATTCAACTGTTCTTTTACCAATAACTCTCAAAACAACGTGAAACAATTTCTATACGAATCATTTCGTCTGGAGAGTTCCAAAACAATGAAGATTCTTGCAAGAAATAGTTGGTCAACTACCTATAACCGAGATAAACAAATGACTACTTAAAAAAATAGCACAATCCATCAAAAATTGATTTTGAATTGGTTAAAAAATCGATTTTGAACTTGATAATCGGTTTAATGGCTCATAACCGGTTTTGATTTAAAATCGGTTTTAAATTAAAACCGGTTATAAACCATAAACCGGTTTTGGAACCGATTTAGAAAATTAAAAACCGGTTTTAAAAGAAGAAACCCGGTTCGGTTTGAAAACCAAACCGTTTAAAACCGGTTCGGTTCGGTTTTTGTTAAAACCAGTTATGAACCGCTACATGCACACCCCTACTTTAAAGTGCTTAGCTTTGCAATAATATTACACTTTAGAGCATGTCTCATTGTTTCCATAACCCACATTTACGATCCTCATGAAATAACCAGAACTAACCCAGTTTTCATATTCAATTTCTTTCTTATGATTAGAATGTTGGGGTAGTTGCTCCATTAATGCTGGCATGCACTATATTTATTGGTACATGACTCAATGTCTTCCCAACCACCTCAACAATCATAATGATTGAAGAAGAATTTGGAAGAAGGTGGAGGATTCTCCTCACCTTATATATACACTTAAGACCATTGTAATTTAGGTTAGAGATTTTGAAGCTTAGAGCATAGAATTTGAGAGTACCTCTATAGAGAAGTTTGAGTATGACATCTTTAGAGACGTTTGAGATTACCACCATACCTGGTGAAGCTTGATTGTACCTCTAGTGTGACTAGGGAAGCTTGACTCTTTGTAATCTTTCTTTTCTACACAGCGAAAGATTTTTTGGACTAGTGTCTCGTGATTTTTACTTCTTCACACTAAAGAAGGTTTTCCACATTAAAATCGATTTGTGTCTCTTTGTCTATCTTTTTATGCATTTTCCATTTTTTTGCTTATTGGCCAACCTGGTGACTTCAGGCTGACCTCTGAGTGTCGAGGGCTCCTCGCAAATTTGAGGAACCCCGTCCCAACAACGGTATCAGTCCAACTTTCTTAATCTAGGGTCCACAAACCCCCAATAGCCTACTGTTCCCACAACACATCTACTATTCTGCGAAATTCCAAAAATATCCGTATATTACTTGGGACATATCCGGATATGCAATATCTGGATATCTCACTGACCATATCCGGATATATCATATCCGGATATCCAGATCCCATATCCGGATATCGATATCCGGATATCTGTTCGACAAATATCCGGATATCTCACGACAGAATGCAGTTTCTGCATTTCGTGAATATCCACTCCAAAGATCCAACTATTAACACTTAATTACGTTAAAGCATGCATCTTTAATCTGTTTTAGGTTCACATACCCATTGGTTACTGGTTTAGCTTATTAAACATGGCAAGACACAATCTTTAAATCACAAAACTTATGATCAAAGATGAGGAAGCTTACCCCAAGCTTGAAACAGAGTAACAATGGCTCTTGGAGCTCACCAACAACTCCTCAAACTCAGACTAAAAAGAAGCACGAAAATGGCACCTCCAAGGTTGGTTCTTCCCCACAAAGATGATACTTTGAAGTTTAAAATGCCATCACCAAGGCTCCCAAACTCCAAACTCAGCCCCTAAGCACACTCTAAACAGAGGCAACACTCAGCATATAAGGTTCTCCTCATACACACAAGCCTCACCCACTCATCATCAAGGTGTTCACTCCACAAAAGAGAAGAGAAATGGAGCAAAGGTGGTAACTTGGCTCACAAATGAAGGAGGACCAATGCAACAGCCCCTCAACTATTCAGCCTCCCACACTCACGTAAGAAAATAATGCTGCCTAGGGTTTTGTGCCTAAGAGTGAGTATATATAGGCCATTGGTCATAACGCGCAGTATTAGTCGTAATAGCCACACAAAAGATATTGATCCCAAACTTTGGAATCTAAACCTACCCATTTTTCTAAGATTTCTCATATTTTTATTTTATTTTTCGGAGCACCTTTCCGGTACGCGCTTTTCCAAAGCCAGTATCAGTTCTGGCATTAGTTCTCATTATTTTGACTTCAAACTTGTTTTACAAGTCCTACATAATATTCTAGTAATTATCATGCATTCCTTATAATTTTTCGGGATACTTTTCCGGTACGCATTTATACCGGGTAGCAGAACTGGTATCTGCACTTTTCTTCCGAAAAGTGACTTTCAGCATTCTTACTCACTTATTATAATTATTTAAGCCAAATGATAATTATTAAGGTCAATTATGGAATCATTTCCTAATTATCATAATTAATTCATTAATTACCTTAATTAGCGGTGCAGGTTCTTACAGCTTGAAATGCACTTCACTAGCGCAATGCATGAACCTTGAAAGTATACTTACTGCAAATACAATGTCATGCCTGGTTGCAGTAAGGTACATTAAGCAACCAATTAGACTTCTGTAATGATGTTCACAACTTTATCAGCTCCATCATCCTTGCTAAATTTCTCCTTATGGTCCATTGGAGTAGAAGTGCTTTTGCAGTTCTCCATATGAATTTTTTTTAGTATTTGCATACTTATTTTAGCTTATAAAGACTCCATCATGATCTTTCTTCACCTCTATTCCCAAGGAAAAAGTCACCAAGCCAAGGTCTGTCATTTCAAACACTTGAAGCATTTTATCTTTAAACTCCTGAATTAGCTTTTCATCATTTCCTGTTACAAGCATATCGTCAACATAGATTGAAACTGTAATTAAATTAGCATTTGACAGCTTCACATATAATGTTGCATCGTTTGGACTTTTGATGAATCCAAGATTATGAAGATGATCATCTATTCTGCTGTACCAGGCCCTGGGAGCCTGTTTAAGACCATACAAAGCCTTTTTTAGCTTGTAGACCTTATCCTCCTGTCCCTTGACTAGAAATCCCTCTGGTTGCTCCACAAATATCTCCTCCTGCAAATGACTATTTAAGAAAGCAGACTTTACATCTAAATGGCAACCTTCCATCCCTTATGTGCAGTCAAGGCAAACAACATTTTGATTGTATCAAGGCGTGCGACTGGAGCAAATGTTTCTGAAAAATCTACTCCAAACATCTGAGCATATCCCTTCACCACCAACCTAGCCTTGTATTTATTTATAGAACCATCTGCATTAAGTTTGGTTCTATAAACTCGTTTGACACCTATAGGCTGCTTGTGTTGAGGTCTGTCCACTAACTCCCACGTGCCATTTTTCTCGATCATATTTAGCTCTTCCTTCATAGCATCTATCCACTTGTCATCCTTCCCCGCTTCTTTGAAATCTGCAGGTTCTAGAACAGGTACTTTACTCCTTTCATAAATTTCAGATAGCGATCTTGTACCTCTTTCTGGAATGTCATCTATATCATCATCAAAGTATTGTGGAATTTTTGGCAACTCATTTATTTTCTCCTCCCATTTCCATTGTTTGTCTTCCATGAATTTGACATGTCTGCTTCCTCTCTTTGTGGTTTCTGATTTGAGCCATAATAGGATTATCAGGCAGGGTTGGAATTTCGTATTCTTGTTCAACAGCTTCCCAAAGGTTACTTGCATCAAGATAGGCTTCCATTCTAACAGCCCCGAGGTGATAATTCTAACCATCAAATACTGGAAGCGCAATTGGAATGGATGAACCTTCTAAATTCATTCTGAAAAGGTTTTGTGTGTGTTTGTGTTTGTGTTTAAGAATTGTGGTTGGGCTTGTCACTCATCTCACATATCCCTCGGAATAGTAGCTCTTTGATACCAATTTGTTGTTTTAAGAAAAGTAAGAAGAAGAGGAAAATAGCGTTGAAAGTGTTGTGCAGAGAATACACATAACTTTTATTGAATAACTCTTTAAATAGAGTTAAAGTCTAACTGAACAAATCAGATATCTCCTTATTTGTAGGCATGAATAATCTATGTAGCACCGATACGACACGCGACACGTGACACGACACCTATGTAGCATGGACACCGATACGGGACACGTGACACGATACGACACGACACTCCGACACGTTAATTTTAAAAAATGTTGGATTTCGACACGTTAGGACACGTTTTGATATTAAATAATATTTTTAATTTATGTAGTGTATATTATATTTAATATTCAGTAATTTAAAAAAAAATGAATCTAAACTTATAATATTCATAAATTTGCAAAGAAACATAAGATATCCCAAATATTTATATTAAATTAAATAAAATGGTAATCGCAATCCAATGAATCTAATAATTTGAACTAAAAACTCAACGCAACGCAACCTTTGCAATTTTTTTTTAATTTTTATAACGTATATTGAAGTGTCGGGGAGTGTCCGAGAGTGTCGGGAAGTGTCGGACACGACACGTCAGGATTTTCGAAGTGTCGGTGCTTCATAGCACGACACGATACGACACTCCGACACGTCAATCCTAAAAAATTGTGGATTTCGACACGTTGGGACACGTTTTAATATTAAATAATATTTTTAATTTATATAGTGTATATTTCATTTAATATTTAATAATTTAACAAAAAAATGAAACTAAATTAATAATACCATCAACACGTTATAAAGATCCAAGCTTTAATAAAAAAAATAAAAACTGGGATGAGAGAGATATAATATCAGATAGAGAGAACAAATCATATTAGAGAGAGATTAAAGAGAATGAGATACAACAAGAGCGTTATAGGAATTGACAACAATGATGCTGAGATGATCTCTTATCTACTTAAGGGAAAAAAAGACAAAAAAATAAAATTGATACGATTAGGTGGAAGCTTTATTAATATATTTTAATTTTTTTTATAAAAAAATTTAAAAAAAATGTTAAGAAATTTTTTTAAAAAAATTAAAAAAAATATAAAAAAATTACGAAAATGCCATTTGACCGTGTCGGACACGGTCAAATTCGCGTGTCGGAATGGTCAACGTGTCGAAAAAAGTCAACCGCGTGTCCGACACCGTGTCGAAGCGTGTCGGAGCGTGTCGCCGTGTCGGACCCGACTCTTCCTATATTTACAAGTGTCCGTGCTTCTTAGTGAATAGTAACATCCTAATCTTAACAAATAAAATCAGCAACATATCAAATTTCAAATACTAAAACAGAAAATAACAAAATCCTAAAATTTAAATAAAATATCCCACTTTACAGCTTTTGTAGTCCACTTAGAACAAAAGGATTGATTGAAAATATTTCAGGAAAAGAAAGAAAATTGAGTATGGTTCAATGCTGAGCTCAAAAGCAACCAATAGCAAGCAAAGCAAGGAAGAAACCTTAATTAAAACAAGCCAAATGAGCGAAACGTGTTCATTTCATTCCAATATAATTTTACTATTGACAACCTCTTTTTATAAGAGCATTTACCATGACGAAAAGCATTGACATCTTACACTTTTGAAGATTCGCACCTTGTTGAATGGTAATGGTTGAAAGGTGACTAAAGCAGGAAGTATACGATAAACCATTTGCAGTTTGGACATGCATGAAGCACAGAAATCATAATAGTTTCCCCTATTAATTCACATATATACTTTTTGGCAATATCTCATTTTGGGCATGACATACCTTTTTCTTGAACTGTGAATACCTTATTGGCATTCAATTGCACTATAAATTTTAAGATTTTTGTTTGGTAAAAAGGCTTGACAAGGATGTATAAAATTAATATTATCAAAAAAATAGAGGAATAAACGATATATAATTGTTGAAATATCATGACTTTTTTAATGTACAATTTACTTTTCTCTAATAATATTTTTTCATACCTTTTAAGTGTGTAACTAAGGATGTATATCACAACTATTTTGTTTCCTGATATTGTTTCTAAAAAAAATTATTTTCTATTTTTGGAATAATTTTTGGATAAAAAAAATTTTTTTGATAACATATTTTATTTTTATTCTAAAAAAAAAAGAATTGTGTTTGATAACACAACAAATAATTGTATAAAGAATTTTCGAATCATCACTTTCCTCTTCATATGATATGGTGGTGGCAGTTGTGGCATAGTGGCGATGGTTGCAGCGGCAGCGGCGACGGCAGTGGCTGCGGCTGTGGTAGTGGTGGCGTCGTTATAGTAGTGGTGGTGGTAGTGACGACAATAGCGATGACATGGTGGTAGTGGTGATGGCAGCGACGACAGTAATGGTGGTGGGGGTGGCTGTAGTGGTGGCGTAGTGATGATGGTGTGGTGGTTGTGATGACAGTGGTTGCGACGATGGTGATAGCGATGGTATTGTGGTGGTGGTATGACGACAGCGGCGACGATAGCGGTGATGATAGCAATGGTGGAGAGTGATTGAGAGAAACAAGTGTTTCTCATTTTATCCCCAGGAACAAAAAAAGGGAAAAAATTTCTTTTTTATGTTTTCCATCACAAAAATTGAAACGGTTTATTCTCGCGAACAAAAAAAAAATCAATTTTGTTAAACACTCATTTCTATCCATTTTTGTTCTTGGGAATTAAAAAAAAAAAACTAATTCTAAAAAAATTGTCATACACACCCTAAAGTGCTGCGGATGAGCTTTGAATGGAACTATGGAAATTAGCTCATTACTTTTGTATATACCATCGGTGTTTTGATTTCTTTTCTATCGTATCAATGGTTGAAGAAATATTTGGGTAAGTTTTGCACGGATATCATTTTTTCTT
The DNA here is from genome assembly GCA_032173675.1 of Gastrolobium villosum. Classification (NCBI taxonomy): domain Eukaryota; kingdom Viridiplantae; phylum Streptophyta; class Magnoliopsida; order Fabales; family Fabaceae; genus Gastrolobium; species Gastrolobium villosum. Next base: position 6,559 of record JAVKPL010013179.1, on the reverse strand, counting down.
AAAATTTGATTGAAACCAGGAGAAAAGACAAAATAGATTTCAAAATATTTGAAGGGGAAGGATATTGTGACAACCAAGTTATGTTACTATCAAGTGACTATCAATTAATCTCACTGTTAGATCGATTATGTGGATCCAACAGTTATATTTATTTTCATCTTTATAATGTTATGATTTCCCATATTTAAAATGAAAGCATTAAATATAAGAAATCATAACCATACAAAGGTGGAAATAAATATAAAATATTAAATTTGGAAAACCATGACCATACAAAGATGGAAATAAATATAACCGTTGGATCAACATAATCGATCTAACGGTGATATTAATTGGTAGTCACTTGATAGTAACACAACTTGGTTGTCATAATATCATTCCTCATATTTGAAATAGAAGATATCTTTCAGATTTTAAACATTTCAATTTTTTTAAAAAGTAATGATATCTAAAATGTTTGGAAAATTGTTTTTCTTCTTTTATCCTTTTTCCTATTTCATGGCAAAAACCACCCACCATATTGGGGGGTGTTAAAAATAATTTTTCTTTAAAATTAAAGATATGTAAGTAAATTACAATCTAACCCCAGATATATAATAAATTTAAGATAAAAAAATCCGCCAGATACATAATTAGATTAATTTATCTTAAAATCAAAAAGTTTTTTTAAAACAAATAATAATTTTCTTAAAAACAACTATTACCAAACATGCACCTAATATAAATGTTTCGAGGTCAATAAAGGCATTCAAATATAAAGTAATAGTTTGGTTTGGTTGGCTGAGATGTAATTTATTCAGGTGCACTATGTAAATGCAATGCAGTGCGGTCCCATGAAAGTTAATGGGCATACGGAGCGCATTTTCTAGGCCTTCACCAAATAAGGATCGCATTTTCTTTTAGTATAGCTCCTGTATTGTGACAATAATTTTTGCTTCTCACAAATCACAACTTTTGTGCTGGCAAGTGGCAAGTGTATGTATGTCATTAAGATTTCCCTTATTCCAAAACTCAACTCGCAATAATAAGGCAGAAAAAAGTAGATCCTTAAAGCAGGTGTTGTAAGAACCCTGAAGTGCTGTGCTTTTGTGTGATTTGACTATTGAGTTTGACTTTTACGAGGCATCTTAGCAATAAATTTTAGAAAAAAGTGTGCTTAATTTTAAAAGAAACAAGTTTAAGTGAACTAGATAAAAGAGATATAACTTCCATTTAAAAAAATAAAAATGTGAATTTTACCTCTTTATATTTATCTTATTCTTTAAAGAATCTAAATCCTATGTAGCACTGACACTGACACGGGACACGTGACACTCCGACACGACACTCCGACACGTTAATTCTAAAAAATGTTAGATTTCGACACGTTAGGACACGTTTTGATCTTAAATAATATTTTTAATTTATGTCGTATATATTATATTTAATATTCTATAATTTAACAAAAAAATGAAATTAAACTTATTATATTCATCAATTTTGCAAAGAAACATAAGATATCCCAAATATTTATATTAAACTCAATAAAATGTTAATTGTAATCCAACGAATCTAATAGTTCGAACTAAAACTAAACGCAACGCAACTTTTGAACTTTTTTTTTTTAAATTTCTATCACGCGTGATGAAGTGTCGGGAAGTGTCGGAGTGTCGGGAAGTGTCGGACACGACACGTCAGGATTTTTGAAGTGTCGGTGCTTCATAGTCTAAATCTATGTCCTTTAAAAAAACACATATTTTTTCCTAAATTTTAAGGCGGTTCATTTCTTTCTTTAAAATGACTTGAGAGGTATGCACTTTGAGCTTGTTTGGATTTTTTTTTAATCAAAAACTATTTTTAAACTAAAATAATAAAAAAAGTTTAAAAAAAGTTAAATGCTATTTGATAATTACATAAAAATTTTAACTTAAAATTTACTTAAAAGCTCAAACTTCATTTAAAGAAAAGCTACTATATAAGATTTTTTTTTTTAAGTTCATCCTTTAAGCTTTTGCCTTTTTTTCTTTATTATAAAAAAGCTTTTTTTTTATTATAAGAGATTTTGTAGAAACCTATTTTACCTAGATTCTGCTTATAAGAAGAACATAAACTAAAAAAAAATATTTCAAATCCAAACCGGCACTTAAAATTGGGCCTTTTGAACATTATAATGCAATATATATATATATATATATATATATATATATATATATATATATATATAAAGATCCTTTGACTTCGGTATCAAATTTCAATTTTGACACTTCATCTGAGAGCACTTTGATCAAAAAAAAAAATCAACGACTCTGATTTACAAGCATGTGACATCATTAATCTTTTTTTATCTAATGGTTTTCAAATGAGATGTCAAAATTAAAATTTGACAACGGTGTTAAAGGATCATACCTCATATATATATATATATATATATATATATATATATACTGATTTAATTTTTTCATAAATTATTTAAAATTTATCAATATAATACTAGGGAAACCTGCATGAAAAATATGCACATTCACTTTGTATCACCTTATGCATGACTTATGCAAAAGTAAAAATGCATTTATAATATGTCACGTCTTACAAACCACGTATATGGACTCATATTATATGAATAAATAATGGGTTTTATTAATTTCCTATTATTGCAGAGTTTTTCAGGGTATGGAACCGTATCCTGAAAAGGATATACTGCACGGAATAGTATTTTTGTAGCTGCCGAAAAGACATAATTCCCATAAATAATTTATCAAATTAAATCAGTTATATGTTTCCGTTTATGCATTGGTAGGTCAAAATATAAAGGTCTTAAAATTGTTCCGGATGAAGTTTATTATCGGTTGACACTTGACAATGATAAAAAAAAATTCTTTATTGTATAATGAATTAAAAAAGAAGAAGCAAATACTCCCTCTATAAAAGTGGTTCTAAGGTAAAGGTGCTCAGTGCAATAGACACATCTAGCTCGCATATTATCTCCTTAATTAAGGAATATTTGAGCTTTAGCTAGAAAGACAACTATTCTAACTAGCTGCATCAAGCTAGCTACTCAACCAGCATTGCAAGATGAAGAAGATCAGTGTGGAAGTAAAACCTGGAGAGGCTGATGAGATGAAATGGGTTCATGATTCTTCAGTGGATCACAAAGGCAGGGTTCCACTCAGAGCTTCAACTGGTTCTTGGAAAGCTTCTCTCTTCATTATTGGTAAGGATTATTTGCATGTTGCTTCAACCTTAATTATTGCATTCAATACTAGTAGGACAACTTTTGTTGTCTGTTTTCTTTATGCTCCTTTTTGTTCTCAATTAAGTGCTGGAAATTAGCCTTTTCCTCAAACTTTTTCACCTATATTACTTATCATCTACCTCTCTTGAATCATTCCCATCATGCATCTGCTTTATTATTGAAGAGTGGCTCCTTTCGTTTAATTTGATGAAACCCCGTTCTGGATTTTTAGTTGATTAATTAATTGGGGAAGGATCCGTTTACAAATTTTTTTTACAAATTATACTAAGTCTGACTGGTCATATACTATTGATTGAAGTATGACCGGTCAAACATAATGTAGTTTGTAAACAAAAAATTTATAAATGTAACCTTCCCCTTAGTGATGAAGTGTAATTAAGTTATTGAGCCTTCATATGGTTTTTATCACTTATGTATAAAATTCTCAATAATCTGAATCGTTTGAGTAGAATAACTTCTGATTCATGACCACCCTATGACAAAAAGACTAGATTGAGGACAAGGTTCTCGAAAATTTATGCACATCGCTTGGTTCATATGGTTGTAGACAAGAAGTTGAAATAACAAGCATCTACTTTCTATCTTCAGATGCTCAGATTTTTATTTCTGTGTTTTGATTGCGAATATAAAAAAAAATTGTATATGAACTTTGGTTTTTTTAAAAAGATTGTTAAAACTATAAGCAAAAGATCTAAGAGATTCAATTTTAAAATTAAGCCATTTTCAAAAAGATTTTAGAATATAACTTGAGTTGTAAGTTATTTCGATAATAAATAACCCTATAGATATGTTGAGTGGGTGCGTTCAAGTTTTGAAGTATGAGAAGAGATATTTTCACTACCAAAATCTTCCATTACCAACTTACTATCTATCTAATCACCATTACATTAATATTTTCTCTCACTTTTTTTTTTGAGGTTAATATTTTTTCTCTCTTCAAAAACTTTTTAACATTCTCTCTATTTGACCTAATGGTGATGTGATGGTTAATAAGTTAGTACTGAGAATTTTTGATATATTTACTAAAAACGAAAAAAAAAGGTCAATAAGAAAGGACACAGTTGATTAATGATTTGATTCATATTTTGTAAAGATTTGAGTTAGATTCTCGTTAACTGACGTGAGGGCCTTATTGATGATGTATGGGGGAAATGTTTATTCTTTTGAATGACATAATTTATATTTTTTCACTCTCACAAAGAGATGGGATTTACGTCTTTATTTTTTTTTGTCAACTTCCTCTTCTCCTTTATCTATCTCTTTCTCTCTCTTAAAATGACACAACTATATATCCTTTACGATCAATGATACACATTTTTTCCTTGATATATAGTGTGATTAATTTGCAATCCCTTTTAGAAATCCTTAAAAAAGTTGGGATCTACCCTAACCAGCATCAAATCTCATCTAAACTTTTAGTTACTATAATAATTATTACGGAAAAATGTTTATCCTTTTAAATTACACAACTTATATCATTTCACTCTCACAAAAAAAATAGGACCCATATCTTCTTTATTTTTTTGTCAACTCTCTAATCTCCTTTATCTATCTCTTCTTCTCTCTTAAAATGACACAATTTTATATCCTTTAAAATAACACACATTTTACCCAAACTATAAAAGGATAATTATTATGGTCAATTCCCTCGAGCTCGCGCGATACTAGATAGGTCAAGAACAGTATGACCATGAAAAGCGGTGGAGGCCCACAGACCACTACCCACAAATAGATACTCTCCAAAGAGCATTATGTTATGATAAATGATATCAACCACTCAAAGCCTAAGGGTCCCTATTACTAAAAACGTTACTATTAGTGATTCTCCTTTTTAAGATGCTGACCCTTGTTTTTTGTTTTTTGATACATGCTGACCCTTGTTTAAATCAAATTATGAATTGGGTTTAAAGGTTGAAAATATATGTGGTTACTGAAGATGGACCACTGCATGAAGCTTTCATGGCATATATATCGTGCTTCTCCGCAGTGGCCGACCTTATATCCTCTACCACAAAACTAGTAATGTCTCTTGAGAATAATCAAATTATTCACGACCCACACCTTCCACTAGTTTTGATCCTTTCTTAAAAATATTCCAATCGGTTCATTGCTTCGCAACTAATCCGATTCGGGGCGGGGTCAGGATTAAGATTTTAAACCCCTCCCAAAAGTGGTACCGGGGAAATTCGAACACATGCTCTGACCCCACCTGCTTAACTCTCATGTGCCAACTCATCATCTACCCCCATTTGGTCTACTTTTGATCCCTTTGATCCCTAGTGGCATTCATCGAATTCAAAATATTGATCCCTTTAATTGAACAAATTTCACCGGATGATTAAATGTGAGTTTCTTAGAGTCTTGTAGTATATAATTCTTTTTAAAATGTAGTACAATTTCGCTAAAATGTTGAATATTATTTGTGGGATTTATTTAATAGCATTCTTTGTTAAGATTTTTTTTTTTTTTAAAAAAAAAAACTGCTTTAACGCACACTAACTAGAATCATTGTGAGAATTCATTTTAAAAGTTATCTAACTTGAGTTACTCTCAATTATTGAGAGTCACTTTATTTTAATATCTCTAAATTGTAAAGCAAACCTACTCTAAACAGATTATTTATTATCTTTTGTATGAAATCATTTTATATTACCGCACCAAAACTCAACCGATCTTGTGACAATTTGAACGACCGTTAGATGTAAATAATTGGTTAATCCTAGAACAAAAATGAAATTATGCTTGTAAGGACTTGGATCATCTAAGATAATGAGTTCACTTAGGGGGGAAATTGAGATATTATAGTTTTTAATTAAAAAATAAATTTTAATAACTTCATAATTTATTCTAGGGATTAGTATTTCTCATGTTGTAAGAGATAATTATATCTCCTACACACATGAAAGTGTGTGGGGCCCATTTTTTTCTCTTCCCTTTATTATATGAGTCTAATATGTGAGATGTAGATATTTTCTATAAAATCGATGCATTTTTCCGGTGTTATAAAAACTGACATGACCCGGTCAGTTTGACTTCTTAACCCATAAACCAAACATCCAACGAGTCTAATTCAGGTATTGGACCAGTCATGCATTTAACCCCGTGAACTAGGTTCAGCCAGTACTGGACTTTCAAAAAAATTGGTTTTACCAAATTTAAGATAAATTATTTGAAAAATACCACTAATAACATCCAAACTTAGATTATATGCATTATAACTTATAGCACTTACCACTAAAATAACTCTAATTATTAGCTAAACAGCTCCAATTTTATATTTATTATATATATTTTATGGGAGCAATACTATGCGAGCAAATATGCAAC